>VURO01050263.1:21271-44478 GCA_015108175.1 Pelvicachromis taeniatus | reverse complement strand
GAAAAAGTATGTTGGGGGGGGGGGGGGGTTGCCACAGCATGCATGCATTAACAGTGTAGATCAACAGAGTTGCTCAATGCACTTCAAACCCACTAACTCTACCGAGTGCCCTCACAGCCTCTTCCAGTTCGAAAGCATCTGCTTTAAAACGGCAGAAAGTATTTTTATGTAAAAATACATGCACCCTATCAGCCGAAATCATAAAGTGGCACTGCAGAATAGAAGAACCCCAAGCACCCCTCTCACTCTGGTGAAAAAGAGATGGCGGACCCAGAAGCTGTGAGTGAAAATGAGTGATATGTGTACAGTTTCCTGATGTCACTTTATGAATGTTCCTGTAAGATTCTTGCAGTTTAAAAACAGACAAACAAAAAATTACATATCATGAAGCTTCTTGATCTAAAGTGACACCCATGTTGCACCATTCTTATCTTAAAAGTTGTTGGTACAGTCACTCCTTATTTAGCTGCTCCTGGCTGTAGGGTTTTCCAGCTGAACAACATGCTTTGGATGCTGTCTGCTCCAAAAAAAAAATATTCAATAGACATCGATCGAGAACTGTTTTGCCAAAATGTCACATTGCAAGTACAAGTGTTAACATAAGCCGCGTGGTGCGCGATCCCTGTGACATGTACTGCTTGTTCAGAATTGGTTTAAAGTTAGAAAACGAAATAATCTGACTGTGTCCTCAATTTTGTTCTGTAATTTCTGAGCATTTAAGAAAAAGTGATTTGCTTTAATCAGTAGTAAAAGAGCGCTGGCAACTCTCTGTCTCTCCCTCTTGCCCACTGTGCCACCCACACACTGCCTTGTGTCTGTATTGCTCAGCTTCTCTTTGTTCAATGCAGTGTTGTGTAAAATGACAACTTGGTGAAAATGCTCACTTGAATTTTGGGCTCATTTTAAAGCAGAGGGATTTGCATTCCTCCTTTTTTTTTTTTTATTTTAATTTATTTTTCCTTTTTAAAATATACTCATGGACCACCCAGTAGTTTGATGAATCTGCTATTCCACGATTACCACAACTACGCCCAGTTTTCGTCACTATGCATGATACAGCAGCATCACAGGTTTTATACATCAGATTTAATCAGCTGTTCTCTTAATGAATCTGCCTGTATGATTTCCACTTCAAATGTAAAACAAGTGTCAATAACACGAACATAATTTTGCACGTTTTAACCAGTGATGAATTTATTGGATGTTATTTGAATATTTTATCGTTGCTTCTTGCTAAGCGCTTTCGATCACTGTACAAAGATTAGCGTGCATTCAAAATAATATTTCAATTAATGCATTCAGTATATTATGTTTGAATTAATGCATAATTTCTCTGTGAAACTGTGTTTTTATTTGTTGCAGCTGAGCTGTTAATTGATTGTATGCTGCAGTCACCCAAGGTCAGTCTCTTTTAGAAGTCTTAAAACATGGCAGACTCCCAGAAACAATAAAGACCAGATGGTGCTGAAACATGTAAATTTCTCACAAAGACGTGTTGGTCACAACACTATATGGATGCTCTTCTAAAGAGCGCACTGAAGAAATATGTGTTAATAAAATGTGGAAAGTGCAAAAGAGTGTGAGATGAGAGGAAAGAAAAAATGTAAACGCTCAGCTCAAAGTGCAACTTCTGTGCAGACTAGTGTTGGTGTGAGTCAAACCTTTACCTTTGCTTTTCTTCTCAGCCTTTGCAGCTTTATTTAGAGGAGCCGCTATATGTGCCTGAATGGTTTTGCATGTGTTTGAACACTCAGAGGAGATTATGTGATTTAGATCATGACTGGGAACGGTCCTGGTTTGCTGAGTTAGAAGAAAGTCGCAGTAAAAACGAAACCGCTGTTGTGTAGAACACAGGTTGACCTATAGCAGCAATTATTTATTGTTGTCATCTGGCAGGCTCATAACTCCTGTTTCAGTGATTTATTTTTATTTGTTAACGTCAGTTCAAGGACTTCATGTCGCCGTGGGCTGTGAACAGTGTTGCAGAAAGTCTTCACCAATTTTAACTAACTTGAAAAGAAAATGATTAACAAGGCTGTTATGAAAAGAGTACAGTGGTCTAGGCATCGCAAACCTAGCAGATCATGGCTCTCAACTCAGTGAGTTCTCATATAAATAGTTGTTCAATATTTTAGACAAATCACTTGTCTGAAACCATAAATAAGCTACGCCCAACCATAATGGCAATCAGTTCCAGTGAAAATTTCTCATGTGTTTATTGTAATGGTAAATACAATAAATATCTTACAATAGTAGCCCCGGCGTTTATTCAAAAAATTATCCGGCCGGCCCGGTGTTTAAAAGAGACCGGCGGTTGTTGGAGACCAGCTCTTATTCCCTTTCACAGATGGAATTGTCGCAGAAGTGAGAGGGAAAGAGGACCCAGGCACGGTTTTTAGACTGAGGTGAAAAGACAGTGCGTTTACTTACAGTGCTCCAAAACGTATTCCAACAGTTCACAAATAATGCAGTTCCCAATTGTGCTCCTCCTTTGCTCCCGAGTGTCTCCTTGTCTGTGGTAGCCCAGTGCACGAATGGTGCTCCCCGAAACTTCTCTCTGCCCAACTTTCCAGGACAGGAAGTAAAAGAGCAGAAAATCACAGTTAGCAGGTTCGCTAGCTGACAGTTCCAGTTCAGTGTAATAATCCCACACTAGATGCCGGCTGATTGGGAAAACAGCTGGCTGAGTGGAGGACCGACGACAGCGCAGAGGGACTTCCGGGTCAAAGGTCGCCCGGCTACTATTGGAGACCGGCATCTATTTGTCGTGACATGTTTTCAAACCGGCGTTTATTAGAAACGGGCGTCAATAAGAGACAGGCCACTATTAGAAGATATACGGTATTCAACACTATAAATTGACACAGGCATTCAAAACATGTTTACATGTTTAAAACATGTTTGTGAAAAATCATTGTGGACAAAACTTGTGGATCTGAAACAAGGAAAGGTTAAAAAAAAAGTCCAGCGTTAAAGTTGTTTTGGATCCAGGGGTTTGAGGTTTGGATTTTTAGAGGTTTGTTGTCATGTTTGGTTCTTGGTTTATTTATTTTCTATGTGGTGACTACAAGAAAATGCATGTACTGCCATACACACTATATAGGAAGACCCAGTCTTTTCTTTATATACACAATAAACTGCACATATCTGCGAACAAGTAGTTCTTTATAAACAAATGCTGTACTGTGCAAATGTTTTGAGACTTCCCTTATTTTTTATATTTTGCTTGGAAAATATAAAATAGATGCAGTAATTTAATACAGTATATAAGGCAAAAGCAGACTTTATGCAATTCTAATGAGCTTGAAAGTCAATACTTTGGATGGCTGTAAATAGTAGCTGGACCAACTGAATGGCCCACACAACTTTTCACCTATAGCTCTTTGGGAATCGCCTCGTTGATGAAAAATGCTGTTCTTTTTCTGTCAAACTCTGTTATCGTTGCCATTTTTCATAGATTCAACTAAACAGACTGGAGCAAATTATGCATTTTTGTGACAGGCTTATACCAAAGTTTACGCATGAATAATTTACAGGTCAGTGTTAAATAGCTTAACAAAGTGAAACTGAAAATCAGCTAATGTAGAAAAAAGAAAAGGGGAAGAAAAAAAAAAGAGCCAGAAAGAAATGAAGAGTGGTTCTAGATTTTTACACAATACTGTACGATCTTTAAATGATTCCAGAGTTGATATTTCATAGAAAACATACACCATTCATTGTTAAGTCTTTTTAAGCAGTCGCCTCCTCTGATATCCTTTTCAGCAACCGTCAGCACCACAGCGCTAAATCTATTTGGCTTGACCCCTGTCTCGCTTGCATAGAATGAAATGCCATAGCATATTCCTTGTGTGAATGGCATTTTTATGCTCTTAGCCTTTTTGTTGATTGTTTACAAGAACATTCACTGGGGCAGAATCTGTGAACAACATATCTGGTGAGACTTTTTGTTCTTGATACGTATGAGAGGTGTGTGTGTGTGTGTGTATGTATATATATATATATATGTATATATATATATGTATATATATGTATATATATATAGATATATATATATATATATATAGATGGATAGATATATATATATATGAAAATGCTGCTGTGCTTGCATTTACAGCATTTAAAAGCTCTACAAGTGTTTTTGCAACCAGGTTGTGTATTTGGCAGAGGGAAGGTAGAACCAAACCACTTTTTTTCTGTTTGCATATGAATGAGAAAATGACTGGCTGCCCTTCTGATTGCATTTCATGATTCGTTTTATTTGGATGGTTGTTCACTGCACTGCGTTACAAAATATATCTTCTGATGACTTTGAAGTATTTTCTTTTTAAGGTTCTGACTCTTGGAACAGATTTTTTTTTTCCCACTGTTTCTTTTGTATCATTGTATCATTCATGTTCAATAATTATGTTTAGCTTAGTAGGTTGGGCGGTTATCTGGGAGTGGTAAAGTACGTTGTGCTTTTGCAAATGTAGCAGTCTGCCTCCCTGAGTACTGAACTTGGGTCATGACTGATTTGTAATCCCTCGTCTATCCTTGAATCATTTAAAGTACCTTGAGCATGCTTTGAAATGTAACATTTAATACTGCATTCATCATCAAGGGATTGCAGAGATGAACTACCTAATTCTAGTACAAGGTATCTCTTCACTTATTAATTCAGTTTTTGGTTCCTGACAAATAAAGCAATAAGTTAACACGTTCAAGTTAATTTAAGCCAAGTAATAAAATAATTACCTAATCTTCTATTTACTTTTTTATAGATTGGCTCTACGTTGGCCTAGAGCCAGTGTCGTCTACATGCTTCGATTCTAGATGTAAATTAGAATCCAATTCAGATGTATTACATTTCAAGAAAATAACAAAAATTTGAATAATAAAAAAATATCACCCTAAATGTCACCAAGTTCTCAAATGTTTTCAAACCTTAACACAAAAATCACAGAACACGAATGCAGTGGCTTTAAAGTCATTTCCGAAGATGCTAAGGGATTAGCAATGAGCGATATTTAAATGTTCGTCTTAGACATTTAAGTTATCAAATTAGTATTTTCCAGTCAGGTAAAAGCAGCAAAGGAGAAGAAAGAGAAGCATAAACTCTGGGATTCTCTCCTGTGTCAGAGTGGTGAAACACCATCCAATGAGGATTTGAAGGAAAAACCCTGCTTGTTTCAGAACTTGTTAAACACAGAGATGGTGTTAACATGCTTTGTTCCAGCACCACTGCACAACCCCCACCTCCACACACACACACACACACACATGCACGCACACACACCCCTCCTCCACTACTATATCCAAACACACCCCCTTTTCAAAGTTGAGTAAACCTGCAGAGAAGCAGCGAAGGGAGCTTGGCCCTGATTTCAGTGCTGTGGAGGAGCCAGGGGGCCCAGGGGACACTCAGGTTACCAGCATCGAATCCTGCAGTATTAGCAGGGCGCAGTGAAATAACAGCCTGCCATCTGGAACCTATGCTAAAGCCATCCTGGCCTTGCAGCGTTCAATCACACTGACCTCAATTAAGTGTGATTTGTTCAGTATTTTTATTCACGTCTTCCTTTGCCTCCAGATCTTTCTGTCCTGCGTTGTAATGTGTTCCCTAACTGTGTCACATCCTGAGCAGAGAGTTGATGTTTTTCATGCAGGTCTTCTATTTGCGTGAGCTTTCCCATTAAACTTTAAGCAAGTCCACCTCATAAGAGGCTTCAGGAGAGAGCACCATAAGTGCAAAGGAATAAGCCTTGCCTTTGTGTGAAAGACATGCTGCGTGGTATGGTTGGTAAGAGTGGGGTTTTTTTGGTGAGGGCTCATGCTCATGACTCTACATGGTCTTTCTTGACCCCACTTAAAAGGGGGCATGATGAGTGCTCTTGAGCAGGTCTTTTCTCTTTTGAGCCTTTATGGTACTCGCTTTCTGTATTCAGAAGGGAAAGTTTTACTGCGTTGTCCGTCATCGGTTTGGCATGACGAAGTTTATTTCAGATGTTCTCTAAAACATGTTTAATTACTACATTACAGTTAGATGCCGAGTGAATTGGATTTATTTTTAAGTGTAAGTACAATTTATGTCTTCTGTGAAGTGCTGCTGATATTTTTCAGCCAATATTTTTCCCTCGATTTGTTTCACTGAAATTGTGACACACCTAAAAGGCAAAAAAAAAAAGATTTCATTTAATGCAAAATAATTTCAGAGCGGGTTTTGTTTAACCACTAATGTTTATCATGATTGCAAATCACTGAAGTGTTAGTTTGTTTGTTCTAGACGTTTGATTGGTACTGGATTGTGTTTTATTCTGACCTGCTTCAGTTCCTCACATTTGCTCGACTGGTGAATTGAGTCAGACTGAGTTGTGGCTTGCACTTGAAATGAAGCCAACTGAGTACATGTGTTTTGAAACATAACTTGGAACTGCAGCAAAGTTGGTCAGTGCTCTGAAATGAATATAAACCTTCGGGTGCTCGGTGCTCAAATTTTTGAATTGGTTTCCATGGCTACATTACTCTCGCAGTTATTACTCTTTCAGAAAAGCCAATTTTAATCGCAGTTCATCGCCACTTAACAATTCACAAATTGGATGTGGTCTGACTGGCAGCAGTGGCTGGACACCCTTCAAACTAGGGTGAGGTTGGCAATGTTTTGAGAGACATGCCCACAGGAATGGTGACATACTGCGTTTTTATACTGATGCTACTAAAAGTCGTTTTTAAATCAGAATCTATTATTTATTTGGATTTCTCACCATATATAGATTGATTCTTTGAAAAATGTTTTATGAAACTATGTATGAAATATAATGTTACACATCAGAGCTTTTCAGTCATATTCAAGTCATATTCACTGCTGCTGATTACAGGAACCTGGCAACATCAGAAATCAGATCAAATACTTCTGTGTACTGCAGTCAGAATTATCAAGGAACGCATTAGCAAGGGAGCGCAGCTTTGGTTTACTGGTGATTAATCTCGTCCACGTTGGGTATGAAGTTAATTGAAATGACATATTTAACGCTGCAAAAGTTTCTATCACTGTGCCTAACTTTTCAGTAAGGTTTTATCATTCAAGAGTCATACATTTTTGCTTTTCAGGTTTCATGCATTTTCACTCATAAAAATTTCATTTTGACTCCAGAGGTCTTTTTCCTTGATGCATGCAAAATATGCAAAAAGTGGGTAAGAAAGAGAAAGAGGAGGAAGAAATGATACTGCTATCCTAACAGCAGAAAGTTAAAGCGGTGGGAGTTAATGTAGCCCGTAAACGTTTTTAGCAGAAAAGACAATTGGCATTTTATCAAGAATAAAGTATTAGTCTCACACGGTGCACAGTTTTTTATTTTACTTTTGTTTATTCTTTTACAAAGGATGCGGTTTCTTTCAGTGTCTATCACCTGTGCCACGGTCAGAAATTCCAAAAAGAAACGAGAGGTGTGTGTGAAGCCTCTCTCTCTTATCTCTATTTACTTTTAGTGATGAGTGAGCACTGGTCAAAAATTGCCTGGTGCTGTGTGCCCTGCTGTCAACGTGTCACAGTACTGGCTGCATGCCAGAGATGCCAAGATACAGACTGTGCAATGGGCATTTTGACTCGTCCGCTAAATACCCCCTGCTATCAGTGATAGACATCAATAGGAAAGTATGTCTTTAAAGGCCAAGAGACACGTCCCAGCGGGATTCCCGAACAGGTGACACAGGGAACGCTGCAGATGGCTTCTGAGCATCCTGGTATTTTTAGTGTAGATCTTCTGTCTGAAGTGAAGGACATTATAACTACCCCCCCAAAAGTAGTATGCTAAAAAAAAAAAATACTGTGCAAGGATCAGTGAAGACTAAACTTTGATACATTTCATAATTCTCATAATAAATAATATTCTTAACCAATCTTTTACGCAGACTCTGCCAGCCTACATTTTGGTACCTTTACAATAACTTAATATCCAAGTCTGGAAGCAGTGCACCCCTGTATCCATTTGGTTAATAGATCCATTAAGCAGCATGGTGTGAGCCGAGTGCGGCTGCTGTGTGGAGCGCAGGCTGACGTGTTAATTCTGGGTAATTTATTACCCTGGGTGTCGACGGGCACGGCGCTTCTGACAGATTCTGTCTCACTGGGATCACCTCAGCCTGGCTTCCATGGGCATTGCCTGCTTAGCAGTGACTTCAGCATGGGGTGCTCACATCCGCTGATGCAAGTGTGATGTAAAACCCTTTAGTGCAGGAAAACAACAGTGAAGATGCACATAGTGTAGCATTATATCGGACTGGCAGTCTTTGAAGATAGAAGGCTAAAAGCACACCTGTGGAGGGAGAGATGGTAATCAAATGTACTCCCAATGTTATAGGCACTTGCTGGCTCTCATATGGTTTTATTTATGGAAGTATCCTTTTCTGTCTAGGGCCGAGCTGTTATTAAATTACAAACGCTGATTGTGGCCTAGAGCTGTAGTGATCAATCCTAATTTACCTGGAGAATTAAATTTATATATAAGAGGATGCAGTGCCCTGCCCTGATAGATGAAAGGGCATTTCCCTCTTATGCGCAAACAATCAAAATGGCTTAAAAAAAAAAGAAGAGACGACACACATATGAGATTTAGATTTTTGTTTTGCTGTGTGTTTTAATAACATGTAACGTGGGGCTTCCACTGGAGAATAAAAGCTGCTTTAAGGACTGATAGTAGATAAGCCAAAAAACGAAAATGCACAGGCGTTTGTGCGTGAGGGTTTTTGCAGGCCTCAGCACTGTCTAATGTTCAGCCGGTGGGATCAGAGAGTGCAAACCTCCTGGTGCCTCAGAGGCAGAGAAAGGGGATTGTGCAGGTCAACACAGCACTGCCAAACTACTCTTCAGCCATTTCATGTTATAATCAGTTGAGGGCAAATCAACATATGCAAACTCTTAGTGCCCCAAGAAAATCCTCTTAGAATTTTTGTTTGCACCGACAGGATGGGAGAATGGATTTCTTTCTTCATGATCAATATTATTAGAGATCTTTTTTTTTTTCCCTTTCTTTCAGTGCAATGCTGTAACGCTCTGTTTTCAGCTCTAGAAAATGGGTGCTTTCTGTTTACAGTAGGCCACTGCAGCAGCCACGCCTTTTAAAACATTGCATCTTTATAGCCGGAGCTGTCATCCGGTCGATGATGAAGCTACAGGGTGATTAGCCCCACCCAGAGGCTGCTGAGATGGGAGATGTGGGAGGTGTGTGGTTGTCAAAGCAGGGCTTGTGGAGATGACTCAGTTAAGCACTTAAGAGTAAGATCATTGCCATGCAGGAACCCTTCGTCTAGCTTTGCTGCGTGTGCTGATTTTTTTACTGTTGATATTGAACAGCTGCAGATTTAGTTGTCTCAACACAGTCCTGTATGCTTCTTGTTGTGCATCAGGTTATGGCATGCGTCTCATGTTCTCGAGCTGATTCATTTTGCAAAGTGCAGCTAAGATCTTTATTATTGCTGTTGTGAAGAAACCTAATGACTGCAGTTTATGTGATTGATTGATGCTTTTATTATATACAGCACCTTCTAAGGTTCAGTATTGTACTTTGCTCAAAGATGAGAATGCATCTGCATATGCTGCATACAAATCGTTGCATAAATGGACTAAACCTATTAGTTTTTGGGCTGCTAACACTGAAATTCAACTTTGCAGAGCCACTACACTGCCTATGATGGGATTTTTTTATTTATTTTTTCGTAAGGAAAAAAAAAGAACCAAAAGAAAATGTCCTCTAAGTTATATTCAAATATACGGACTCCTGTAGTGACAGTGGTGATAGGTGACGGCAAGACGTTGCTAAGTCTGTGATGTTTGCAGTGCAGTTTTTTTGTCCAATCCCTACATGAGTTATCATGAGGAAATCTCTGAACCCCAATGTGAGAAGATTGTAATTGGTATCCAGCAGTATAAGAGCACTGCCTCACACTCTGCTTGCGGGGAGTTCTTCCACTCCTTAAGAGCAACACGGTGGCCATTTATTAACCTCGTCTCCAACAACCTGTCACAGAGAAAAAACAGAGCAGGGCATTTTTTTCCGATGTGCAGCTTGATGCTGGGATTGCACTTAAAAGAAAAATATGGGTTAGATGATCTGATTACTAGTGGATGGCCCTAAATGTTACAATTATAGACAACAGGCTGGAGCTACTTTTATGAAGAATCTTAAGTTGCATTTGACAACGTGCTGTATATTGTGTACTACGGGCTTTCTTTGTGCCCTGCATATGTATTGGCGTAGTTAAAGGAGACTTCAAGTTCAAATAGAAATGATCACTTGAGACAAATATGGATGAAATTTTGATTCTGTTTTTGTATTACATTTTTTTTTTTTACTTCCATCTTTTTGCTCTTTGTTGTATGTTGTATGCGCATAGATGGGGCCATAATCGACATGTCTATTTGCAAACAGGTTTCTATGTTTAGGAAAAAATGTTACTTAATAGGCAGATAAAATACACTGGCCAACTAATATATTTTACACTTCCATCAGTGTGGTACGCTGCTAAACATTATTCGTGCACCCTTTTTGGATTGAGTAACTGCCGGATCGTAAAGGTGTGATAAAATCTGTGACTCATTTTGTAAATATTGGATTTCCAAGAAACAGGATACATTTTATTTTATTATTATTTTTCAGGAGCGCATAAACCTCCTGCTTTTTTTTTTTTTGTTGCACTTTTTCAAATGACATTGGCTAAATACTTTCGTAGTTTAATGGTAAACTAATAAAGTGCTGGGAATAAGCTGTAAACATTAGCATTTACAGTGTTTTTGCGCTATATTTATTTAGATTAAGAGAAGTCATGCTGAGTAAAATACACATTTGAGATGCCAAGACATGCAGGGCTGCTGTTCCCTCACTACAGGACATCTACACCAGGAGATCCTGGTCCAGAGCAGCTCAGCTATTGAAGGACCCGTCCCATCCCAGCAATAAACTGTTCCAACTTCTGCAATCAGCCAGAAGGTTCCGCACCATCCGAGCAAAAACAGAGAGGCTCAAGAGGAGCTTCTATCCTCAGGCCATCCGTGTCTTAAATCAGGACATGCCCATGCCCACCCCCCCGGGATCCATAAGGGGCTCAGACGGGACTCATTCTTACCACATTCTCATATCATGCCTGATCCTTCTGGCTTCACTACGGCACAAGACACTTTAACACCCCACACACAGTGTACATTCTCAGATTTTGAACTGTAAATGTCCAGATTGTTTTATTTGATTTGATTTAATTTACTTAATGTACCGTGTATCTTCCAATAGTAGCCCCGCCGTTTATTCAAAAAATTATTCGGCTGGCCCGGCGTTTAAAAGAGACCGGCTCTTATTCCCTTCTTAGACAGAATGGCCTTTCTTCCTTCCTCGATGACAAAGCATTTTTGACACAAAAAGGTATTTTCCGTATGATTTACTGCAGGAGGGCGGTAGCCCAGATGGTACGAAAAGAGTAGTAGCGTATGGAAAAGGCGGTGGGTCATTGGAGATCGGCGTTTACTGCAGACCGGCGCTTATAGGAGACCAGCTACTATTGGAGACTGGCGTCTATTTGTCGTGACATGTTGTCAAACCCGCCTTTTATTTTGAAACGGGCGTCAATAAGAGACAGGCCACTACTAGAAGATATACATTATATAATTCACGCACCTACTGCACACAATGTCCTCTTGTATAAAACTCACTTGCTGTATATAATGTTCTCTCTCTTTTTGCACAGTCGAGGAGCGTATCAGGACACATTTCATTGCGTGTTGTAGAACTATGCACGTGACCAATAAAGGATCTTGAATCTGACATATACTTTTCTGAGATGAAGGAAAGCAGAAAACTTACTGGTGTTAGCACCCGGCTAAGTTCATTTGAGCCAAACAACAGAAAACTGTTAATCAGGCCTGTTGATATTAAGACAGCATTTATCAAACCACTTTATAAAAGTAAATAGCTCTAGTCTACAGTGCAGACTTCTTCCACAGGGCAGTAGCAACATTACTGCTAAAATGACTAGAATTATAGCTACATATTTAACTTTCTCAGTTAAAAGAGACAAAACGAAATAAAAAAAATTCACACGGCTAATTTCAGACATTTCGAAATTTCATCAGATGTTGCCAGCCACTGTCGCAAATATCAGGGGACCTCCAATAGCCAGACAGCTTAGGTCACCTGAAAGATGTTTGTTGATTGTATTGCAACGGGATTTTGTGGCTCAACCACTGTTGGAAAGACTGAGTCATGCAAGCTGATCTTGGAAACGTCAACACATGAATCACCCATCCCCACCATAATAATAACAAAACTTTATATTAACAACCTTTTCTTGAGTAGCAGCTGGCAGTCTAGTTTTATTTTAATCTGCTTGTACTGCAAAATATACAGTACATCTCTAAGATTTCTGGAATTAATGTAAATACGATGCAGTTAAATAGTTTTAGGTAGGGTATATGAGTAGTTCCAAATAAACAGTTTATAGCAACGCAATTATTGCTTAACTAATTTTACTTTTCAATTTTTTTTATATGCAGTATTTGAAGGCCGTCTGCACCCGATATCGAATCTATTCTCCTCTCTGAACCGCAGTATGAAACTCTCCACGCATTGAAGAAAGGTGTTTTTATAACTCCCATGAATCACTCCTTAAGGCAGGAACTAGCACTTAAAATATTTGTGTTCAGTGCATCATTTATTTGCAGCTTTTCAGCCTATAGTCCTTCCTCAGGCTAAAGCTGCAAATTCTCAAATATTTTTAACAACAAATATCAACCAAGTTTACAGTAAGTTGATTATTGCTTTGCTGGTATTAGCTTTGGTTTCACTTGAGGCCAAACTATAAATCATTCGGGTCTAGCCTTTGCGGGGTAATGAGTATTAGTCCGCAGACTAATGAGAGACAGGTCACCACTGGAGCACTTCAACCTAGTGGAGAGGTTCTCTTTCAAACCTGCGTGAACTCCACATTAATTTGCTGTCTCGCTTTTTCTTCGGGACTACAGCAAACCTTACCCGAACATATTACTTTCCTGTCTTTCCATTAATTCCTAACATGGGTATGTGCAGAACTCTGGATCAGTCTTCACATTCTGTATTTTGCCAAGGCCAGCAGTGTATATCAGTGGTGTAAAGTGAATAAATAGACTGCTTCTCCCTGTTATTTACTGGCCTGGTATAAAAGCATTATTCCATTGCCTGCTCCTTCTGTCAGGGCTAAACCTTGAATTGCTTAGAGTGATTAGTAGCAGGGAGCGTGCTGCAGCACTGGTCCCAGACTACTTTTGTTTATGTAAAGGCTTTTACGCATTCTGTTTAATGCGCTGGTTGGGGCTCGCTTTTGATCCCGGAAGGAGGCGGCTGTTGAGATACCTCCCCACCACCAATATCCCCCCCTTTCCTCCGCAGCTTGTATTAGCACAACTGAATTCAGATCTGTTTGGCAGGCCATTCAGCCCCCCGACCCCATCTACCCAGCTCTTTTTTCCTCTATTGAAAACACACCTTTCTGTTGGCTGAGGAGGCTTTTCTATAGAGTCTAAGCATGTGAAAATTTTCCAGAAAAGAAATAAATGGAGCCTGTATGGAGCACGTCTTGCTCTCAATAGACCTTGTAGACAGTGTTACTGATACCTGCCCAAATTCCCTCTCAGTGCCGCTTCTATGCGTAGATGTTTGTCTACAGTGTTGTGAGCTTTCTGTCACAGATTATTTGACTATGTGACTTGATAAGTAAAAGTTTTGCACCTGATCTCTTACATGTAAATTACTATGCAAAAATCTGGAGCCTGATAACTTTAAATGGGGAAATAGTTTCAGTGATTTACTAAAACATGGGCAGACGTACATGAAGATACGGCATATAGGCAGAAACCGAATTTGTGCTATTTTAATGAGCTTAAAAGTCAAAACTTGGTATGACCACCTTTATTCTTCAAGACAGCCAGAACGTTCTCAGACAAGTTTTCTTATCATCCCTTTAAGTGATAAAGAATATTTCTAAGGAATAATTCTCCAGGCTTCTTCTTGGAAGTGCATTCCAAAGCTCTTCTTTGGATTTCACCAGCCTTTTGTTCCGTGCTCTGTCAAGGAAATCCCATACTGCTTCAATAAATATGAGGTACGGGCTCTGGGGAGGCCAACCCATAATTGATATGATGTTCTATTGTGTGTTTTTCTATACTGCTTTATTGGCAGTGTGTTCGGGATCATCATCGTAATCATCATCGTAATGTCTTAAAAGTAAGCCATTGCCAGTCAGAAGATTTACATGTGTGGCCGGTCAACATCTGACTGTACTTTTCTGTGTTCATCATCATCATCATCATCATCTGTGTTGCAACAGTTTCTAACACCCTTGGCTGAAATGCATCCCCAAAGCATAAACATCTCCCCCCTGTTTTACACATAGTTTTCACGCCTTTTGGTCTTTTTTCCTTCATCTTTCCAGTTTCCTCAAATTTTCCAAGCACACACTGCACGCCATGCTGATATAGGCCCAGTGTTCAGCTCATACCTCTTTGGGACTCACTTTGTTGGTGCAAAAATTCTATTTTATGCTTGTCAAACTGTTGCATCTATGAAATTTGACTCCAAATAATGCATTTTTATGACAGGCTGCTAGTAACAAAGTGTCTGAAGATATCAGGTACAGTACATTTTTCTCATTTGTTTTTACTAAGCTTCTCTTAATGTGTAAGTCAGTGGCATTCGTAGGCTTAACAAAAAAGAGCATTCCTCTGAAAATAGTGAGGTACAAGTGCTGGACTGAAAAAACAGCCCGAGGCAAAAGAAAAACCTCGAAAGCTTGAAGAACTAATGCTCAACATAACTTAAAAAATGACAAGAAAGCTTTGTGCCTTAGAAGCAAAGTACAGAAAAAAGACTTTTTGCATAGGATTGTATCTTTACAGTAGGTGTTACAGATAATACTGATAATACAAATTTTATAAAGTAATTATTAGTTGCAATATTAATTAGACTTAGTACATAACCTTAAAATGTATATTCCTATTAATTTCAGGTAGACCCTACAATAATACATACAGAGAAAAACCCAACAATTATATGACCCCCTATGAGCAAGCACTTTGGCGACAGTGGGAAGGAAAAACTCCCTTTTAACAGGAAGAAACCTCCGGCAGAACCAGGCTCAGGGAGGGGCGGGGCCATCTGCTGCGACCGGTTGGGGTGAGAGAAGGAAGACAGGATAAAAGACATGATGTGGAAGAGAGCCAGAGATTAATAACGAGATCTATTAACACATAGTATTATTAAAATTAATTATTGCATTGGAATATTTTGTTTCATGCACCTGAACATTACCAGCTGTTACTTATCAGCTATTATCTTAAAATAGCATCACTCATGAGGAAAACTTTAAATGCCAGTGTTTATGATCAATCAATTAAGTGATTTCACAAGCAAGTAATCTGTAATTTCCTTGGAAAATGCTCAAAGGAATTTGGTAAACACTGTGTGAAAATGCTCTAAGGTGCTTGCGTATGATATCAAATTTAATGTATTTGAACTGTGCTATAATAATATGTACCAGAGATATTTTAAGGATTGTTATAATACCTACTGAATTGTAGGTTACATCACAAGGACGCAAAGCCTCTGCTTTTTCCTTCCATGCTGCATCCTACTTGGCACTGTTGTGATAACAGCTGAAGGACACATCATGCATGGCAACATGGCTTCTGCTGCCACGGCTCAAATAGATTTTCTTCTTTGTTGGATTCACAAACATTTTGTTTTGCAGATTTTAGCATATTATTATGTTAAATTGAGGTTCGTTTCGTGTAAGTCACAATGGTGCCTACGTTGTGTTTATCAGCATGTTGTTTCGTCCTGGTTGGCTGGTCGGGCGGTAGATGTAGGTCATGGCAGCAGTCACGCTGGGAGATGCGCATCTTAAATTATTGACACTATCACAATTCTGTCCTAGGGTTTCTGTAACAATAGAAAACGAATAAAAAAAAAACAAAAAAAACCAAACGTTTTGTTGCCATAACCAAATATATTGTAAATATTCTCTCATAGCCATTTTTTGTCTCAGGAAGTCCTTTGCTCTGTGACGAATGTTACCATTTAGTCCTGAATGCTGCATGGAAAAATACGACATGTAAAGAGCAGCAAGCAGTTAATTATAATGGAAAACAGGGTTGTGCAGTGAGAGAAGGCTAGATTTATATGCACCGGTGCTGAATAGCAATTCTCAGCACGCTGCTAATTGTTTGATGGATAGTACAGACCCATTTGCATTTATATTGTACCCCAATTGCCTCCCACCTATTTAGATCACATATTTAACTCCTGACACTGGACCAATGGCCATAGTAACCCCGAGACAAAAACCTCAACAAGTCCTTTAACATGAGCTTCAGTTAGTTACTTTTGCACTACAGATAAACTACAGGTGGTTTATTTTATGGTTTGCTTTGCCAGACTACCTTTGGAACAAAGAACTCCTGCAGCTACAGCAGTTTCCACTTAATCACATAAGAGTTGTCTTTAGCATAAGTTTGTTTTGGGGAGTTAAGATGTGCTGATTATTCAGGATTAATTGACTGAAGTTAGTTTGGCAAAACTTAACGGCAACTCATTTTCTAGGCAGAAATCATTTAAGCCGGGTAACTGTTTAAGAGTAGTGACTCTGATGTACTGGAGAACTGTGAAGATTTATAGAGGCAAAGTTTATTGCTTTTTAACACTGAATATATAAACCAGGTAAAAAATGGCTTGAACTAAAATTTACTGGAATCCTGGAAGAGATTGGAACAGCCGGCTGGTCCATTTGTTAAAAACTGTATTTTTTATTATACTAATATTCCAGGTTGCATGTAGCTGGTAGTTGGTTGCGTTCCGTCTGAAAGTAGCAGCACTTTACATTTTGCAAAACTGCTGCATAAGCTCCAGTAAGTTATACTGGTTTTAACCTTTTTTCATAAGCAGTGAAATCCAGTTCCTGAAGACGGGAACTTTCAATACCACTGTATGCTGATGCAACTCGGATTTGCACTCAAACAATTTGAACTTTTTATTGAACTTCTTCTTGGAGCGCTCCATTGGCCTTTCTTTTATCTATGGAAGCTCATTCAGGAGTTGTATTGGCTGATTGTGATCTCTGATGCACCTTGATGTACTGAATGGGTCAGATGATTTTTAAATCTGTTCTTGCTTCCCAGTAGATATTTCAACAGGGACCTCATGCATCACTGTGTCTGATGACTTGAACTGACAATTCATTTATTATTGAATACTCCCTGCAACCCCTTGTCTGTGGAACCACATTATTGCACTGCTTACAGCTGCTATACATCTGCTTTACACCCACAGACAAACCTGACTCTACCCTGGTCACTTGTAGACAATGTAATTGAAAAATGTCGAGTCTGCAATTGCTTTAAAGAGGAAAATAGACCATCCATCATTTCTTTGTCTATCCAGAGAGACCTCAATTGATTTTGGATCATTCCGTAGATATGCAGTTAGCGTCTTTTTGGCACTGCTCGAGGTCTGCATCTAAGGCTTTAGGAGAACTTTGTCTTTAGAGTAAAAGCTTGATTCCTATCTTCATTTTAGAGATTTCAGTTCATGGCAGTTATTTATTTATTTATTTTTTTACTGTTCTTTGTAAATAACTTTTCCGAGTCTTTGTGAAAATACCCTCATTAACCTTCTCCTTCGGTGCTTCAAGGCACTTTGTTCATTCCCTTGAGCCTACCATGAGATGATAATAACACTTTAAAAATAGGCCTTGTATCACATATTACTTCTATGTTTTATTTTAGTGAGCGATGATATAACTTGGAAAATAAAACCTTCTGTTTATTATCTTCACACACAAGTGCATTAGAATAACGGTGGCGTTTCCTTTGTTTTGGCACGCTCTCACAGGATTTAGACTTGGGCAGATGAAGAACAACAACAGCTTTGCTCTCTGGCACTGAAACACAATGATAATGTCAGATGTTGCTAAACACTGTTCCATTTTACAGGTGCATTTTGTAAAAAGTTCTGACAGCAGCACTTAAGGCGGATACGATTTCAGGACAGGAGAACATTTGCATCCCATGTCATTTGTCATTGTGTATAGTCTGTTGCCTCTTTGAAAAACTCCACAAGGTTTCCCATGGTCTCAAAACTACATCTCATTGCATACTAGCCGATTAGTAATGAGGAGGAAGGGCTGTGCAGAAGAGAGCTGGCCGAAGCACTGAGCCCAGCTCTCAGGAAGCAAAAACAATGCACTTTACAGAACGTTCTCGAAACTTTAGAAAGCCGCTTGTTGTCTGGTACCTCGCATTTGCATAGCATCAAGGATCTCAAGTAAAAAGGTAAAAATTAGCAACTCATACAAGCTGCGTTTGAAATGTTGGGAGCAGCTGAAGTGCTCTTGTGGCAGAAGAGTGGGAGCATTGGCCCTACGCCCCCACCCCCACAACCCTCCACCTCCCCATGTGGCAGAGGTCCTGCTATTGAGGCCTCAAGTCATTAATCACCAGGATCTTTTCAGCTGTCAATACGTACAAAAAGAAAGCCCCAACTCCAACAATGGTGTCTTTTAAAAAAAATAAACTTTTTTTTTTTTTTTTTTGAGAAAGGGCAAATATAGTTCACTACGGATTATTGTTTACTCTTCTGTCCGGCGCAAATCTCATACAGTATTCATAAAGAGCTTATCGTGTGAAAAAATCCTTGTCTGAAAAGCACAGCCATATTGTCAGTTAAAACTCCCAGATTTGCCTGGTGTGTTTTTTTTTTTTTTGTATTTTCCGTTCAGAGAGCTGTCTTCTAGTGTCCAGTGAGTTGCGCCCTGCATTTGGTCAAAGTAATTCATTGTCAGGTGTTGAGGCAAGCAGCGTAGAAGCAGAATCCTGTGGCGTGAATGGTAAGGTGTTCGGCTCGTGAAGTATAATTACAGGTTCATTATCGTGACGCTGCGTTTGGATGAAGCGGAAATACGGGTTACTCTGAGCTTCAGAGTGAACTGTGATCAAGCATTTTTGTAAGGTTTGCATTCTTAGTGACATTTGTAGATCTGATCGAATCTTTTTACACCCACGTGGTCACTTCGAATGTCATGTTTGCGTGCCAAAAACTGCCACCCACTGTGCTAACACCCATTGATTTATGTCGTGTTTGACTGCGACAACAACGTCTTGTAGTTTTATCTTTATTTTCTTCTGTTTTCACTTCAACAGTTTGTCCTTGACGCCAGGAAAATCGAATGCGCCACATAGCTGACTGCCTAAAGTTCTTCTCTGTATAGCTCTTGTACTCTGTGTTCTGTTTGGCAGTAGTAGTTTTATGTTGCAGATTTTAATCATCTCTGTGGGTTCAGAGTAGTCTTAGATTTGTTTGAAACCTCAGTTTCCAACTGGTGATGATTTGTAACTTAGAAACAACACAATTCATGGAAGGACACCTGCCACTTTTACAGACGCTGGAGTCCCAGCGTTTCTATACGGCACATAAAAAAGAATATTTGTGGGAGACTTACACCGTAAACTTTATAGGTGCAAGATTTGTTGTGCCATATTTTATGAAATCTAATCCTAGTGGTTCTCCGGGCTCTCGTTGTGTGTGCTGATCCATGCATACGCTGTTCGGGGGCATGCATTTGCATTTGATATGTTTCTGCAGTGGCTTGGTTAAGTGTGTGTATGTGGGTGTACGGATAATACCAGGTGATTTTTTTTTTTTTTATTTGAAAATAGTCAATAATGGCTTTTTTAACATACCATTATGCTTCCTGCAATTATTATTTGAATTAGACATCTTTTATACACCTTTGAAGGCCTTAACTCTATTTTGGGTAACAATAAATGTTAAAACATGTGAAATTAAGAGATTTATGTCAACAGTGGTCTAACTGCATCTTTTCATATATATTTATATATATTATTTTTTTCTTTTTCCTTCTACAGAACTCTCAAACTAAACTGGCACTGTAACCCACATTTGATTTTGGAAGTAGTGTGGAGGCAGCCATGGAAGTGAAGGAACGCAGACCCTACCGCTCACTTACTGCTCGGCAGGACACAGAGCGCCGTTACACTAGCTCCTCAGCAGACAGCGAGGATGGCAAACCCAACCCAAAGTCCTACAGCTCCAGCGAAACACTAAAAGCCTTCGACCACGACTCAAGGATGGCTTACGGGACCCGTGTCAAGGAAATGGTTCATCACGAAGTGGATGAATTTAACCGGCAAGGTCAGACAAAATAATAGACAAGCAAATGTAATTAATATCACTTGGTATAGCTAGTTTTAGTTAAGGAGTACGTCACTAACTGGTAATAGTAATATGCATCATCATTTTTTAATGACAAATCTCTTATTAATTTACTTTCAGTCAAAGTAGAGGTCACTCAGCATCAGCCAACTATTAGGAAAGGTGGCTATGGATTGAACTTACCATGGCAGTGTTAAAAACTGCATGGAGGGCGTGCACACTTTCACCTGCTCGCTCAAATGCATAATTAATCGTCTAAGCTCAAATGAAATATGATGGTAGGTTTAAATCTGCTTGACACTTGATGTTGTAGTTTTGCTTTAGCAGAGCAAAAGCCAAATAAAGTAACATTTAAATGCAGTAATTCAGGGAGCTGTGTGAGATCTGGAAATTTCCTGCTGCCTTCTTTCTCGTTCAGGTACCCTGACGTGAACATAGTGAAAGCATATAAAGACGTTTTGTTTTTAAATGTTAAATGTCCCAATCCTTCGTGTACTTGCAAACTCCACAACCACTGCTCGTGAAACCTTTGCTCTATAGTGTTTTCTCCACCCAGGCCATTAATTTGCTGTCATTTTCCTGCACTGAATACAGTTAATTATGTTAAGTGATGCAGCTAATTATGTCTATCTGTTGGCTTGCTGCAGGGGCAGACTTTTCCCTTCGAGATCTTGGCTTTGGAGATGCCCTCCCATCGCATGTCGCCACATACAGGACTGACCTGGGGATGGCACACCGCGAATATTCAGTTAGTGTGGGCTCAGATGCAGACACGGAGACAGACGGCATTATGTCACCAGAGCATGCAGTCAGATTATGGGGCCGCAGCAACACCAAGTCAGGCCGCAGCTCGTGCCTCTCCAGCAGGGCCAACTCCAATCTAACTCTGACTGACACGGAACACGAGAACACAGAAAATGGTAAGGAGCTTTTCTCTTTCTCTCTGCCATTCTTTACCAAAAAGCAGAGTCTGAATTTTTTTGGTTCATTTTGACGCTGGTGTAGATTTGTTTTTTACGCTAAACAACGTAACATGTTGTTTAACAGCGTAAAATAAAGCCACGGTCTAAGTCTAAATGATTATTATGTCAGTTTGAATAGTTTTTGGCATTGCTAAGCTGGACTTCTTACAACCACAAGATGAACTGCAATTAAATATGACAGTTTCATTAAGCCTTTCAGATCTTTGCTTTATTAGATCAGAAATTGGCCCAAAGACCAGCATAATTAGGATGTGACTTCTCAGCACAATCAGAATTATTACCTGCCATTACCTCTGCTTTTTGTTTAGGGATCGCTTTATTCTGGCTTCCTTTCTGTTGAATGTATTGTATTGTATTGGTCTTTGTTGGACAATGATCTGCCTTGGTGTTTCTGTTTTGTCCCAGAGTGCATGGAGTCTTTGTGTGTTTGCTCAAACTCACATATAAACCTCTTTAAAAGAAAATGACATGTTTAGCCTCGTTCAGTGTCCACATGTTGTACGTTGTATGCTGGAAGACATGAGGCTAAAGAGCAGTCATCATCATGGCTGGGGTGGTGGTGGTGGTGGTGGGGGGGGGGCTGTGGGTGGTGTTCGGTATCAGGCTCAAAGATACAGATTCAAACAATCAGGTTCTCATATTTAATTAATCTAAGGAAACACTATTGTGTCAACCTCTGGGGCTGGACCCGACTTGTCATGGCTGCTGATCGGGAACACGGGTTAACAAACATTAGCAGCACATTACTGGCCAAAGGATCATGTTATTCATTACATACATTTCACACTGTTCGCTGCTCTTTACAGCGAACACAGAGTACATTGGCATTCTGGTACATCAACTTGTAGGTGACCCTGTATAATCAGCTCCTGTCTTTCTCCGGAATTGGTTACCAGTTCAAACATGTAATGCCGAATGAAATTTCAGTAATAATATCAGTAGTGCTATTGTGTGTCAGCCAAGTCAAAGGTGAACGGAGGGAAGACATATCTGTGCATACGACAGTGTTTTAAGTGTGTTTAGGGGTATTACAATTGCAGAGCCTGACTTTACCTGCGACAAAGAAAATGCCAGAAGGGAATAGCAGTTCCACTGAAGCGACTTGTTAAATTGTAGATTAGTGAGCGCTGTAAAGTTGTGATATTGCAGAATTCTGTTTGGAAGATTAAATTTGGATGCTCAGTCCCGCTGTGCCTGTTTGTCAGTAAACTCTGCTCCATCCTGCTATTTTTTTTTTTTTGGACAGTGTGTAAACTGAACGAAAAAGCCCTCAAGAATTAGTGCGGCGTAGTTTGGAGGTACCCGGTTATTTAATTTCCTTTTTGCGATACATAGGTACTATGTGGTAAAGTTTAAGGTCTGTTTAGCATGATACATAGTTCGAAACAAACCTAAATCATGCATATTAACGGGTAGATTTATGACACTGTCCCCAGGATACTTCCCAGATAGAGGAACTCATCAAGGGCCTAGCGGCAAAATTCTAATTGCCCCTGCACAGCCTTGTAGAGAACCTTGTGAATAGTTTTGCATTTCAGAGTGTGTCACATTATGTATTAGCTTCTTATTATAACTGACAGAAATGACTCTTGGAAGTGGAATCCATTTGCCCGAACGACTCCGGGAGAGAACGTGGCATCCCTCTGCTTGATCGTCTGAGATGCCAAAGGACTTGATTTTGCCAGTATTGTATATAATTAAAGAGAATCTTCTTGGTTGACTGTTCAGGGGTTGGTACACTGGAACGTATTCAGAGCACCCGGAGCTGCAGCATCATGCGTCTGTGAGACCCAATCGGGATTCTAAGTAGCTTTTTATTCCACTCACCCAAGCAGAAAGAGCACTTGTATTCAGCATTTAATTCAGTAATGCTTGATAACATACAATTTATATATGGCAAGTTAATTAAAATCCATCGAGCAGGTCTGCTTGTGTGTGTGCTTTAATCTCTTGAAATCAACAAACCATTTACTCTGCTTTAATGTATTCAAGCCACTGGGCAGTC
>VURO01050262.1:8285-45784 GCA_015108175.1 Pelvicachromis taeniatus | reverse complement strand
GAACCCCCCCCCCCAACCCCCAAAAAAAAAAACACAACCCCCCCCCCCCCCCCCCCCCAAAAAAAAAAACAACACGGAAGTAACGCGCAGTGCTATGCAAAAGTCTAGAGCCATCCACCATTTCTTTTTTTTAATTCATGTTTTGGATTGACAGCAGAACATAACAAGTATAGATTAAACAAGAATACATATCACCATATCGTCAGCTCGCTGTCCTTTTCTCATTTTTTCAAGAAACATGCCAAACTAAAATGCCCCAAAGGAAACAAAATGAAAGAAAGAAAGAAAGAAAAGGAACAAGGTACAAAATCCAACCATCATTTCTTTATATTTTAGCCTGATTTCTGTCTTTGATAGTGCTTTTGAGGAATAGTTCTCCACGCCTTTTTAGAGATTGTTACTTTTTAAAATTCATTTTCATCCCAGTTCTTATACCAAACTATTGTCAGACGAACGTTTCTACGTTTTAGCCACTAAACACTGACACCTAACAACGTTGTGTCTACATATAAAAGACAATTTAGTCAAAAAACCCAAAGGTCTTTATGCAGTTTGTTACTAGCAGTTTATCATAAAACCACATTATTTGTTCTTATTTCTTTACTTGAATCTGAATAATACCTAAGATAACTCAATCTGTGAGACTGTAACTGATGCTTGTGCCAAGCTAATAAGGAAAATAATCCTCACATTATGGTGTGGCAGGTTTGCCACATTGTACTAACACAAACAGCCAAGTTCAGGTTAAAGTGAAAACATTTTCATCTGGGTTTAGAAAATGTATGATAATTCTTGTATAACCATGCTTATTACAGTTCCTGAATTCAACATTAGGTAGCCTCTCCCAGTTTGTAATATTTTTTGAAGGAAATATATTTTCCCCACTACATTCATTTGTATTTCCAAGTTTTTTGTTTTAAATTAAATGTGGATACTCTCATTACTAATTTCTTCCTGTTTTGTGTTTTTTTTGTTTTTTGTTTTTGAGAATTCAGAGTGTTCATGTTGAAGCTGATTTCACATTATCAAGATTTATTTTACTGAATATTATAAAGGTTTTGTGGAATCATTTAATTGCAAAGGATGACATATTGCACCATGTCATTTTTTTATTTAACACTTGTTAAGCTAACAAGAAGAAGCAGTGTGTGAAAAATAAGCACACCCACTGAGTACATGGTAATTAAGAGGGTACGTAGCAGCCGGGAGCAGCCAATTATTCAGTTTAATTAATTGCTGATGATCAATTAATCAAGCAACGGGCCCTTGATTAATTGATCATCATAACATTTGATCACCTCTATAACACTATGGCAGTGTGCGTTAACACAGTGTCAAGAAGGGAAGATTTTAGCAGTGATCTTAGATAAGCAGTTGTTGTTGCCCATCAGATGATTATTCACAAATGGAAAACTCAGAAAATGCTCAGATATATGCAAAAAACCCAAAATCTACATCTCAGACGCTGCGGGCCTCTCTTAGCACGTTAAATGTTAAAGTTTATGACAGTACAATTAGAAAAAGTAAGAACAAGTATGGTTTGTTCAGAAGAGTTACCAGGAGAAAACCTCTTTTCTCTAAAAAGAATATGGCAGGATGCCTATTGCTTGCAACGTTGCATCTGAACAAACCGCAAAGCTTTTGGAACAGTGTGCTTTGGAGAGACGACACCAAAGTGGAGAACAAACACAGCATTATCAGCACAAACACCTCATATCAACTACCAAACACAGCAGTGAAGCGGTGATGATTGGGGCTTGTTTTGCAGGCACAGGACCTGGGCACCTTTAAGTCTTTGAGCCAACCATGAGCTCCTTTATATATAAAAGAGAATCAAATGTGAGGTCATGTTCTTGACAGCTAAAGCGTTTTAGAAACTGGGTCACGTAACAGGAAATGGTCCAAAGAACAGCAGGGAATCGACAGCACTGTGGCTGAAAAAGCAAAGAATCACAGTGTTGCAATGGTCCAGTCAAAGTCCAGACCTCAACCTGATTGAAATACTGTTGTGAGAGCTTAAGAGAGCTGTGCATAAATGAAAGCCTACAGATCTCAATGAGCTGAAGCAGTGTTGTAAAGAATTATAGACTTAGTGTTTCACACACTATTTAGTTATTGTTAACTCACGACACGTGTCGGGTTTTTATTCATCTGAGTTTGTGTTTACTTCATTTTAAGACCTGCTAAGGACTAGATTATTTCTTATGTCTCAATATAAAAAATCTTGGAACTGAAAGAGGGTGTTCTTTCTTTTTACCACAAACAATGTTTTTAAATATCACAAACATGCTCATATTTTTTTAGAATTTTCGACTATAATCTCAAAGTTTTTTCATTTATTTGAATTTTTCATGTAAACCTTTAACTAAACTTTAGAAACTGTTCTCTAAGCAGTTCTCTACTTTAGTTACTCTTTAAAAAATATATGTCCATTTATTTGTTAGCTGTTGTCTAGAATTGCTGCATGAAGGATTTTCTATATTTTTCCAATGGTAAAGTCTTTTGTTATTCCACTCACTAAACTTTATACTGACCGGCCTTTTTCATTTGATGTTCTTTTTTTCTTTTATTTAATCAGTAAATGATTGTGTGAGCTACTTTTGCTGTTGTTCGCTTGTTTTATGGTTATAACCTCTGCTTTCTTCTTCAGACATCTGGATAAATCATAACATATTCTAGCATAAGTGTTTGGTCCCTGTTTTTACTTAAAGGTTTTTCTGGTGTTGACTTTCAATTTTGCAGTCTTGTCTTTATTAGTAGTAATATTAGTTCTAGTTCCCCGGCATTTCTCTGCTGTGCGTGCAATAGATTTGATAATCATCATATCATAATCTGTATTATAAGATTAAATCTTCAAGGTTACATTTAGTGTGCAAAGTCATACTTACAATATTGTTATTTCCAATGAAAACCCCACTCTAACAAGAAAACCCTCTCATGGAGACGTCATATAGTGTTTTTATTATGAATTTTGCAATGTTTTCTGACAGTTCTCAATAACAATTAGTCAGCATAATCCATGTTGTCATCGTATCAATAATTACAGGTAATGTTTGAATAGTAACATAGTAATAATATAACTTCTTAATCAATGCAATGTTTATTCCTTCTTAACATCACACTCAAAAACAACAGGCTTTTATTTACTGACAGCGTTAGCACTGCACATTGATAGGCTACACAGACGGACAGCAAGAGACACAGAGGGACAGTGAGGGAGAGGTGAAGGGAAAAGGCAGTGGGGGTAGGGAAAGGTGAGGAGTAGCACACGGTTGTACATTCATTAAACCGAAAATACCGGATGTAGTGAAAATCAAATTAAAAAAAGAAATAATAGAGAAATATTTTGAAATGTGAAAAATAATCAGCAAGAAGTGCGCGAGATGAAATGAGTGAGACGCTTCTTGGTATCACAACAATGTGCCCTCCTTTTTCTGTGATATCGACAAGTTCTTAAATTACAACAATATTACACACAAATTAAGAGACACTCATCAAGCCAGGGATTATCATCCTTATCACTACTACTACTACTATTATTATTATTATTATTATTATTATACTGTTTTCCAATGCTGTTAAGGTGATTATTCAAATGGGGAAAAGCAAATGAAGTAAATGATGATCAGCTTTCTCTCCAAATGTGCAGGTAAAGAGAAAGAGTGGCTGCAATAATAATAGTAATAACAATAATATCATAATAGTCATCATCGTATGTACAGAAAATTCATTACAATCAATACAATCAAAACTGCCCAAGCTGAGCGGACATTCTGGAAACAGCACGGGTAGCGTTATGGAGTGTATCTGCGTGTTTCTGTTTGTGTGTGTGCGCATGTGGCATCTTGTACTGTAAGAGCAGTGTGCAGTGAGTCGAGCAGTGCAGTCAGAGTCATTTAGAGGCATTGCAGCGGTCACTGTGTGTGTGTGTGTGGGGGGGGGCTCAGAGGTCAGGTTACATCACCTTTAGTGTACGTGGTGATGTTTTGTCATTTTGTGCCACGAGCTGAAACTTCGCAAAGACTCGATTTTGAAGTAGAAACCACACCGAGTGGCTCTCAGTCTGCCTTCTTGGAGCACTGCAGAAGTGCCAGCTTGCGTTAAGGATGAAGTGGATGCCAAATAAGTTCCTTAACGTAAAGTGCACTCACAGAAACAAAAGCAAAACACCTGCAAGCCTGTCATGAATATGTGACAGTGATGTCTGACCTCACTGTCTGTTTGGACTTGGCTGAGGAATGTATCAGGAGAGGATGCAAAGAGCAAGAAAAGAGCTTGTGCAGACTTCTTGAGTAATTCTAATAAAGAGATGTGCCAGGATCAAGGCTTGTGTCTACAGATCTACTCGAGGCCTACATGTTGCAACAAATTGTCCCTGTTTACATTTTGTAAAGATCTCATTCTGTTTTCAATAACAAAAGATAGAATACAATCTTATTATTACTTTTTCTTGTGTGTGTGTGTGTGTTTTTTTTTTTTTTAAACAAAACAGTCTCATTCAACCAGTATTACATTATACAGACACATGACCATTTTGTGATTTAGCACTGGTGCACCACATACAAATTTGGTGGGGTTTAATCAGGTGGTTATATTACATTAGCTGTATACATTGTGCCACTGAACATTTAGGTGGAGAACAGCAGCCTGTTGTTGGCTGTAGGTCACATATGGCGTTGGGTGTCAGGAGTATTACGGTGACTGTGTTGTGCGTCGTGTTTGTAAGCATACATTCCTTATACTAGTTGTTCATCGATATTAAAAGTGTTGGAGTGTGTGACTGGTGAGCTGGGTTGTGGTTTCCATGAGAACAGGTGCAGAGATACATGTGGCTCAGTAGCGGCGGGTGTTGCCATCTCTGCCCTCCTTCTTGATGATGATTCGCTGGTCATCGCTCCCATCGTCAGGCGACTCTACTACCTCCTCATCCTCCTCCCCCTCGCCCTCTGTGTCGGCCGAAATGCCCATACGAGACTCGTAGGACTGCAAGAAAAAAAAAAAGAAGGCAAGAAGAAGTGGATGAAGCATTGACTGTGATCACATCAATAAAGATTGTTTTTTTTTAAGGGAATACTCGGAATTCCACAGTCAGCTATTAGTGGTATTACTTAAGTTCACGCGTGTGAAGGCAGACGAGTGAACACTTTTGGCAATATACTGTATAAGACAAAGAATGAAAATCAAACATCTTTATTACCTCCATTGGGTTGACGATGATGGTGAGCGCAGAGTCGTCCCATTGACTGCTACCCTCCTTAGCCCCGCCTCTGGCTCCTTCACCTCGGCGATGGATTGAGCGGATTCGGAAAACTCCCAGGATCACCATCACAACCAGGAAACCTACGCACACCATTATGATGACGGTGGCTGCTCCTGGGACCACTGGAATAAAATAGACCAATCAGATTAAAGAATCACACCATAATTTTCCAATCATCGCCCTATGAAAGGACAAAGTCCCACAGCAATGAACTGATTACAAATAGAGGGGCATCCAATGCCTGGTGTGGCTTCTTTTCTCTGTGCCTGTTGTTCTTCAGAATTATTATAACATGCGATGGATGGGGAAGCGGGACTCTTCGCTGGAGTGAATATGAGCACTATAGTTCAATTTTGAGGCACCTGTGTGTCCTCCTGCCTTAAGCGATCACTTCCACGTGTACAATCTACTTTTGTTCATAGTAATAAAGTTAAGTTTGCTAAACGTTAAAACTACAGAGGTGCCGTACAGTCATTTTAGATTATGGTTCAAACACAGGCTAATTTGATTTCAAGAGGGCTGGAGCAGTAAAACCATTACATAACACCCTACAACGAAACCCTTTCCCTTTCTTTTACAGCAAATAAGTGAAAACGTTGACAGTGAATGAAACATTCATTTACAAATTAGATGACGAATAGCCCGAGGTGTTTTTTAAAAAAAGAAAAAAAAGTCAAAGATGGCTCCATTTTTTCACATTCAGTCAGTCTGCCATCATTGTAGGAAGAAATCCTGCTGTGGCGAATCACATAAAAGCCTTTCTGTCAGTAAGACGTCTACAAAAGCCATGATGATTCAGACCTTTGAATAGATAAAACAGCACTTTAACCCACTCTCATGACGTGCTCAATCCTTAACAACTCGGAACAAAAAGCTCCCAGTGCAAAATACATGAAAGAGTGCGAGATTTGCACTTAGGCCAGATGTTTGACACTGGATTAGGTTACAGTATATCTGTAACCTAATCCAAAGACTGTTTTATCATATAGATTCAATTCTGTGGATTACATTCAGGGGTCTGCATGTTTAGAGAGACTTTCAAAAACTACTGCAGCATTTTATCACCAGAAGTTTGTTTGTTTGTGCGTGTCTGTTGGCAGTTTCTTTCTACAAGGACTTTAATTAAAGTTGAAATTGTCATTGTTTTTTTCTAAACTGTAACATCTTTGTAGATCTTAGTCACCTTTAAAAAAATATTGGAAAAAGCACCCATTGGGCTGTTTTTGATTCCAATTTATATTTACTTTAAGTTTGAATTACTCATATGTTTTGGTATTCAATATTATTTTGTCTTTCATGGTGAAAGACTTTAACACATCTGAAAAAGGTGCTATTTAAAAAACAGAAATGTCACCTGAGTTGCGATGTGGATTAGATATGGTGTGTCCACTCAACTCTCCAGCATGGTGGGACGGATGGAGAAACTGCTGCTGGGAAGCGAGCAGGTGGGACGGGTGGTACAGACTGTCCAGAGAGTGGAGGAAGTTCACCTACGGGGAATTAAAAACAGAGTAGAAGAAGGAATGACTTCACTGGCTGTGTGGTTAAACTGCGTTGCTGCCTCACAACTGCTCTAACTGCAATTATCATTGGAAGATACACTCAGGTGTTATTAGCTACACCTGATAAACTGCTTGTTAAAGCAAATATATATTCAGCCAATCACATGACAGCAACTCATTTGGGTACGCAAACATGCTCAAGACGACCTGCTGAAGTTCAAACCAAGCATCAACATGTGGAAGAAAGATGAAGTGATTTTGAATTTGTCATGGATGTTGGTTCCCAACAGATGAGTCTTACAGAAACTGTTGATCTGCTGGGGTTTTCCTACACAACCATAAGTGTCAGTTCTCTGGGCAAAAATGCCTTGTTGATACTAGAAGTCAGAGGAGATTGGCTAGCGTTTTGGAAGTCAGCAGTAAATCTTAATCCATAGTTTTCATTTGATATCAGAGCTACTGGGACACGTCCACCCGGAAGGCAAAAACAGTAATGTTGTCCTTTGCCATCCAGCCATCTGGCACCAAAATGTGAGCACACGTTTTCTAATGCTGCCTTACAGGCAAGATCCTGCCAATCCCTGCTTCTCCACAGCAAATATGGCTGTTGGTGGTGGCTCATTTAAACTGTGAGAATGTAGGTCTAACCTGAATTACAACAGTGTGTGCATATAATTAGATCCTAGCTTTTTTTATACATAAATGTCATTCCTAAAGATCACGGCTGATATAGAAAAGGTTTTTATCCCATTTCAGATGTTACGTGACCATGAGTCTTTGGCATTGTCATCTCTGACAGCGACAAAGAGGTGACTGGCTGATGGTTATCTTCACCTCCAGAGTCAGCTCGTTGCTGGTGTATCTGCCGTTCATCTCAGAACAGGACAGGCGGAATCGTCTCTCAAAGCGTGCCGAGCCTTTAGCCAGTCGGTAGCGGACAGAGCGAAGGACGTCCTCATACACAGAGATAGATTCGGCACCTGGTGGAGGTGCAAAACACAAACAAAAGAAAAAGGGCGGCACAGAAATAAAGACGAGAAGTCAATGCAGAAACAAAGGAGAAAAATCAGCAGGCGATAAAACGGAGTGACTGATTAGTCACTCTCTCTTATCAGATGCTTTTTTTAAAAAAAGAAAAAAGTTCACAGCAATCTAAAATATTAATTATAATGAGTTTTTTTTATTATTATAAGGATTGGCACTAATCACTTGGCAATATTTGAATCACAATGCTATGACATGTTTTCCCTTCCTGTGACATAAACCAAGTTATACCAATAAGAAGGTTAAGTTTGAACTGTGAAATGCTAATGGGAAATATATGAGGAGCGTTAAAACAGAGACATGGGGACAATTAAATCCAAATGATCTAATAAATTGTGGCTTTACGTCTTTAAAAAACAGAGCAGTATGCACAGCTGTACCTGTGATGGCAATATAAGCAGTAGTATTGATGATTTCTAGTCCTCTCTCTCGCACAACATCCATGTCTACCAGAAGCTCTTCTCTCTCTGGATTTAGCTCCTCCCCCAGTGGTTGGACCTCACAGCCATCCAAAGTGTGAGCCACAGCATCGGACATCAGAGCTAGCAGACAATATTGGAGGTCACACTCAAATAATTACACAATTAACGCTTTTCAGACAGAATTGTGTGCTGACTAGAGAATCTGTCGTTAAATCTCCTTAAATCAGACTACACAACGACAGGTGACTCACCTCCACCCTCCATTCCCTGTGCAGCTGTGTTGACAGCATGAGACAGGGAACAGACGATCCGGAGTTCAGGGAAGAGAGGGACGCCGCGGGGACCTTCGAACTCAGGAGCTGGACGGGCCAGATGCGGCCCAACCCCCGACAGAGAGATCTGAGGAGCATCAGGCTGGAGAACCACCAAGTATCCTTCGAGCTGCTTCAGGGACAGGCAGCTCTCCTCGTTAAAACATCTGGCAGGGAGTCAGAGGGTTGTAAGAGAGAGGTAATATCTTTGGTGTATACTAAATAAACTTCTACTACTTTGATTCAGACTCAAATATCCCTGCAGGTAGTGCCCTGGAATTTTAAGTTTGATGATATGTTCTCACATTTTGTGTCACCATGTGGCAGATATTTTGTATTTCAGTGAGATTTGATTGACACATTCCTGCCCATCATCCTCACAGGTCTCTGGTTTTGGAGTACTCGCTCAGTAACACTGTCAGACTAACAATCAACAGTTCAGGTGGAGAGTCAAACTATATTTTCAAACCTGTAGTTTTAGCTTCTTTTTTTTTAACTGACACTAAACAGCCATCAGTTATTAAGTGTGCCTGTTGTCTTTAGAAGTCTTCAGAGTGTTGAACATTCAGCGAAGTGGCTGTGATTCAAATGTTGTAACATGACTGTGCTTCTTTTCAGTGAAATTAAATCCTGCAGAGATGCAGCTGACAATTTTCAGTCCACTAACATCAGTAATTACAAAGGTCTTAGTCACAAAGTTTGAGAGGCCAGTTGGCAGCCCCTGGAGACCACCATTCGTGAAGGAAAAATGTGCACTGATGGCACAACAAGACATAAATTTACTTTGAAGGTGAACATGCTCTGTTCTTGGTTTGTGTCATACTGTCAAGTTTCAGTGGTGCTTGTGAGTTTTTAAAGACAAGTTGGCATTGTTCACACCAAAGCCCTCACAAGGAGGTTTTCAGAGCAGCACCCTATTACAAGTAGAAACAGCCAGAAACCGTCTGGGAAATACAGACTTTTCCCTAGCCATCGACAGTTGCCGTAAGACCTGAGCGACTGAGGCCTAACGCATGTCAAAATTATGTAATTTACTCCCTAATGTTAAGTCACCATAAGGAAAACAGTGACTGGACACTGCAGCTTGGCCAAATTTATTGTGAACATGTCCATCAAACTCTAGCTGCAACTTAAATGGTTTCTTCTGGGACAGGAAGCAGGTCTGTGACCGCGCGCAGGAAGTTGCTGTATTCAAAGAAACTTTGGTGCGTCAAAATGGCAACAAACCAGCAATAAGACGGAGTCTGCCATGAATTCGCAAATAAATGTTATGACATTGGCAATTAAATGTAATCTTTTTCTACAATATTTATATCTTGCCAAAACATAGCAGTCACCTCAAGATAAAGGTCCTACAGTAAAACACAGAAAACGCCAACAATCATCGTCCACCTATGAGGAAGCACTTGGAAATCTATTGCAATTGACATACACAGAAACTCACAATATTTTTAATTGAAGTCCAGCATGAACCTGAGATTTGAAACAGAAAGTCAGAAATTTCTCCTTGTTTTTATATGAATGTAATTAAAATACAGCCAGTTCAATCAAATCCTCTGTTGCAAAGAAAGGTGTCATTAACAAGTTTTGCTCATCAGCACAGACTGCTTTTATAAATTAGACCGCAATTATCTGCAAACCATCTCTCTGAGACTGACTGCAGTCAGCCTGAGTCAGGTTGCCTCCCACAAGGCAACCTGTAGCATTTCCCTGTAATTAAAGGAGGAAGCCCAGAAGTTGAGAGTGTGGCACATTCACTCTCTGGGCAACCAGTTGGTCACTAGCAAAAACATTCAATGCCCTGAGCAACCACCAACGTTTCCTAGTTGCAAGGAGGTTGCAACTGAGCCATTCAGTACAGTTTAATGGAGCTGAAGTAAAAAGTCTGGGTTTTGCTGTAATTTTTAAATACGTCACTGTCCTTTTTTTTTTAGGCCATGGTTGTTGCTGTTGACCATACAGTTGTGGGCTTCTTACTGATCATGGGATGTTTTTGTTTTAAAGTAAAAGTCACAAAAAATAGCAAAGGGCTTAAGGGTTTAGGATCCAACTGATGCCGACTCTAGTAGCAGGAGTTAAGACAATTTATCAGACATTGAACAGAGTATTCTTTCACTTCACTCATGCAGTAGTTCTCTCACACACCTCTAGAGAAATAAACAACAAACTCTGCAATAATTGAGGCTAAGAATAAGCACTATCAATACACAAATTTAATTATAATAAGTACTTTTTTCCTTTGCATAAAGTGTCACTATAAGATCCAGTTCCAGGCCTCGAGAGCCGGTGTCCTGCAGGTTTTAGATATCACCCGGGGTCAACACACCTAAATCAGATGTGTTCATTACCAGGCCTCTGGAGAACTTCACGAAATGTTGAGGAGGTAATTTAGCCATTTAATCAGCTGTGATGGATCAAGGACACATCTAAAACCTGCAGGACACCGACTCTCGAGGCCTGGATTTGGCCACCCCTGGCCTAAAGACTGACGCACCATGGGAATAAAAGAAAAGAGACTATGCCACACTTTTTTCCTACTCTTAGATCTTCTTTTAGTGATCACCACCTTTCTACAACCCTTGGTATGCTCTACTGCTGCACGACTGTGAATTTGTACCCAAATTAAGGTGACGTTTTGATCGCTTGGTGTCAAGTCACAATGATCATGTCAAAAACGTTTAAATCTACAGCTGTCTCCTTTTGCTATTTCCACCACAGCCGTGTTAACTTCTGTCTGTGACAATAAAAAAAGTGCAAATGTCAAACCTCAGCGGCTCCGCTCGTACAAATTTAATTTTCCTGCCAGAAAAGAAGAGCAAATCAGATGGATGGCAGACTGATAACACATATTTATTCATCTGCACTAAAATTCAGCATCATATTTGAAAGGGAATTAAGCTGCACGTGTATGTGTGTGTCTGTGTGTGTGCGTGTGTCTGTGTGTTATATTTCCGCTATCAGAGGGAGCAGCTGCTTCTATCAGCCTCTCCAGAAGGGCCTGCTGTTCAGCCATCTGGGTAACTCCTGGCCTCAAATCAGTCTAATCTTCACACACGCAATAAAACATGCTCAAGTAAAGGGAAAAAAATAAAAACAACTCCAGTACACTAAAGCAAAAACTAAAAGGAAAAGAAATCTGTGCATGACCTTGAATCCTTGGGAACTTAAAAGCAGTTAGTTTGGAAAAATAATCTCCCGTGTGACTCTTGGTCTGATAATGATGATAATCTTATAAACAAGTGTCTAAAACAGCAGCCGACAAAGACTGCAACAGGGATATCTGCACTGGCTCAGAGTTTGATCAGATGGGATTTGTCGGGAGGGACGCTATTTTGAGGATAAATTTACAATATACCACGAAGTATATGTGCCGCTCTGCCTGACTGAATTAAATTTTCATCAGCTAAAAGTGGCTGCTAAAGCCGGGGAGCTGGTTCACAGTTGTTAAGCACAGCGGAGCACTGACCCGGAAACAGAGTCTGTGTGCTTTACTCCCAGCCAGGTGACTCAGTATGATTAACACTGAACCGATGTGGGTTATTTTTCAGGGGGACTGTGCAGGAGCTGAGCAGCGGTGTGTTGTGCATAAAAACGACAATTTAAAGATACTGTTTCCATTTGGTCAATTATTTAGTGGCTTCTTTACAATAAAGAGCAACTATAACCCCCCAAAAAAAAAATTGTTTACCAAAGCAGTTAGTCGTTGGCTGAATGGATAAGATAGATAAGATATTCCCTGTTATCGCTTGTTTTGAGACACCCTGTTCACTGCGTAATCGCCTCTTTTATCACACGTCATGCCTTATCACAACCGAGGTGTGGTCCACGTTTGATGAGTTCAATGTCAGAGGAGAAAGCAGCAGTGGAGCTGACTGAGTGACACTTCATCTGACAAGTTCAGCTGCTCACACTCAATTTCTGCTGCTGGGAGATTTCCAGTGTGCTGATTTACATTCCTCTCTACCTTTGTCATCTTTCACTGCCCCTCTTTGTTTCCTGCTTCTCTCAAATTTTGTTTAAATAGCACAAATGTTTTGTTTCCACTCAAAGGACATGAAAGTAGTCAGATAGCAAATTTGTCTTGCAGGAGGTTCCTGATTGCATCCTTGCATTTAAATTAGATTCTGGCCCAGGGATGTGAAACCAGCACGTCCTTATAACTCAGTCTTACATGTAATATTACTCAGGTTCATGCGCACTCATCTTTGTGTTTTTGTACCTGAGGGAGGTGGTAAGCTTGAGCGGACGGACTCCAGGGGTGGCGAAGCGTAGAGAGTTTCTGTATGTGACCTGCTGCACTGCGCGGTTAAAGCTCTCGATGTCGTCTCCTTCCAGCACTAACACAGACTGGCTGGGGTTCACGTGAACCTGGAGGGTCAAAAGACAAGGACGCCCATATTAATTTACATCAATGCAGGTATGGACCGTTCATGTTAACCCTTAAACAACAAGTCTATTTTAGTCACTAGAACGACAGAGTGGGAACATTTATGACTTTAGACCTTTGATTTGATAAAGGAATACCTTTTTATTATAATGTTTTTATACAAAAAGGAGTGAGCCTGACTCATGTCCAGCAGTTAAGCTGTTTTCATCATCATTTTGGGCATTAAGTATCTGCCTCAGTGCTTCTGCTGCAGTAAATATTCACTGTAAAACAATGTAGGGATGTCAAGTGGAAAATTACAATGAAGTCAAAGCCTATAATGTAACAAAAAACAAAACAAAACCATTTTCTGGCCACTGATGTTGCATTATCCTTGCAACATCAGTGGTCAGGTTCCTGTAAAAATATGAAAAGTTGTAGGAGAAGTAGAAAAATTCATGGTTGGAAATAATATGATTAAAATAGTCAGAATGACATGCATAGACTCATGTCCATAAGTATCTGGAGCCTCCTTCACTTGCATAGAATCCCTTTAGACAATAATGGCTGTAATTTGTCTTGATGCATGCTCAATCATCCAGGTAAGTAAATCCCAAAAAGCTGATTCTGCTCATCTGGACGTAGCGTTTTCAGTGGGACAAATGCTTCGCCACTCATCCAAGTGACTTCTTCAGTCTCAGCTGACTGCAGGTTTCCCCAACCTTATAAACAGTACATTTGCATAATGACTGAAACTAGCACCACTGAAGGACCAATGGGCTGGAAGGTCAATTCCTGGATCATTTACATGCAAATTGTCATGACCATTGATCAACAACCACTGATCAAGGCCCACTGATCAAAGGCCATTGATCAATGGCCATGAGTACCATTTATAGAGAGTTGGGGACTTGCTGCAATCACAGCATTGTAAGATGACAAAAGATTTACTCTTAGGCTCCCTCCTCGATTCAGAGATGGCCTCCTTGACCGGTGAGTACATCCTCTTTCAATGATGAGGAAGTACACATTCTGGACCGGAGGAACGCTGGTTTGAACGGGGAGTCAAGGAGGCCATTTACATGAAAAGGGAAAGACCATCTCTGAATCGAGGAGGGGGCCTAAGGGTACATCTTTTGCCATCTTACAATGCTGTGATTGCAGCCATTCCCCAACTCTCTGTGAAGTCATTTGGATGAGTGACGCAATGCTTCTCCCACTGAAAACGCTACGTCCAGATGAACATAATCAACATTTTGGAAATGGCTGTAATTCCTAAATGGATGTAGTTCTTTTGTTAAGCCACTTGATTTAAAAGTGAAAGTCTGCACTTCAATCACATGCTAAATGTCTGATTTAAAACACAATGTAGTGGTGCACAGAGGCAAAATTACAAAGGAAAATACTCCAGTCCAATTACTGTAAACATATTCTAGAGGACAAAAACCACCCTCAGATCTTTGCTTAGGTGTCTATATGCGCTGCTATCAGAACAAAGCAAACGATGGATGAACTTTAAATGTAAATGCCTCAAAAACAGTCCACCACTAGAGGAAGTTAAAAACACTCTGCAACTTAACCTACAATCAGTTTAAGTGTGGCACTCATGCACATGTGTATGATTGAGCAATGGCTTGTTTGTAGAGTTAAGTAGCTATGCTCCTTATGGCTGACATACATCTACTATGACTACACAAATATCAATGGACCTGGTGCCAAGTATATTTTTCTTCTACATCTTTCAGCTGCTCCCTTAGGTGTCACCACAGCACATCATTTATCACCATCTTACCTTATCCCTAGCATCCTCCTATTTAATTAAAGGACACGTTGCTGCTTTTTAGTCTTTAATAGCTACAGAATAGAGAAGAAAATGACTGAATTCATAACTCTGCTTTTAAAGCAAAGACAAGAGCATTTAAGTTGGATTTTTTTCTCCATAATATTCACAGTTTCTCACATTGCCTCTTCAGGAAATTAATTGCCTACTCCTACTTTAGGTCATAAGAATGATCGATGACTGGAGCTACTAAAGCTTAGAAATCAATATGGATAATCCAGACAGCAAATACATTGTTTCAAATACATTGTTTTGCTGAAAAAAATGTAACAACAAAAGTGTCATGCTCTGGTGAGCTGTGATGATGCTACGCCTGTGTCTTCAACCAATTCAACTAAGCAAAATAAAGACTTGGGTGTGTGCACATGAAGTGTGAGATGAACTCCTTTTTGCAACCTTTTTTCTACACCTAAGATACAACCTGCTCTTTTAAACAAACTATACACACATGTGTGAATGATAAAACGTGAGGTAACACACTTGACTTTATACAGTATTTTGCTGGACTTACTGAACACTTAAAGCACAGCCTAAACATATATTGATTTACAACCACTAGTTAACAGATCTTTGGACTGTGGGAGAAGATTGGACAAAACAAAGCGTCAAACAGAGAGGCTCGAGCTTGGGTTTGAAGCAGAAACCTTCTCGCTATAAGGTGACATCACTAACCACTCCACTGCCACAAACACAGTGAATATTGTAAAGATGGATAAACTGATGATGTGTTTACTGTTAATGGTCAATGTCCACATGTTTTCTTCAATAACTGAACATTTAGGATTTATATATGACACACTTTAACTTTGCAAGGATTAAACCAGCAGCTATTATAACACGAACTAAAAACAGGGCGTGTGACTTCAGAAGCTGGAAAAGAGCTGAATTATACCGTACCGTTATTTTATTTAAAAGCAGGTCTGAAAACTGAGAAGGAAGAAGCAGCCTTTGTTTTTTATTGAAAATAAAAGATTCATCTTCTACATTTAAGGAATATTATTTTTTACAGTTTACTGTACTGTTATAGGATTTGTACTTAATGTTAATGTTAAGGATAATGTTGTTTTATATGTTCAGTAACTCTGTCGTATCTCAGCTGCACTGCATATAAAGAAACTATGAACCACAAACAACCTCAGCCATCACTGGATCAGCCAAGAAAGATTTGGAGAATAAAGCGCGGCATGCTGGAGAAGAGATGTGTTTTAAATGTGAATATTAAGTGACTTTCACAGACAGAATACCTGAGAAACAAGTTAATAACTGGAGGTGTGTGATCTGGCAGCCTAGAGCTCCCTCAGCTGTTACCTTCATGCCAGAGCCCAAAGTTTCCAGGTCGCCGAAGTCTAGCCCCTCCCTGCATGCGTATAGGCACTCGACCACACTGTGAGGCTCCACGCTGCCAGGACGCACCGTCACCCCAGACAACAGGCCATGGTAACTGCCAACATACTTCACTAAAGTGTGAAAACACATAACATCATCCCATGAAACTTCAACTGCACCAGCAATGACACAGCAAAATGGCAGACGGCACACCATCACGCTGACAACAGTGTGAAACAAGGAGGTCACCTGAGTCTTTGCCCTCTGGGATGGTGTTGTTTAGTATCTCCTTCTGCTTCTCCTCAGGCTCTGCAGGGAAAGCGGCGCAGCGGGGAGATGGAGGGGGAAGAGAAAAACAGAAAACAATGAGGCGCTCCGAGAAATACTTTTCAGTCGAGAGGGGCTTGAAGAGCAAGCGAGAGGAAATCTGAGGGTACCAAAGATTGACAGGGAGAATAAAAAACACAGGCAGTAAGAAAACTGTTGACAATCTTCAAAAATTGCAGCATCTCCTCATTATCTGGCAGCAGCTGCTGCCACGCAGGAAACAGAGTGACTGTGTGTGTGTTTTTCACTGCTAATTGGCAGCCAGAGCTTCCCATTTTAACCAGCGGCTTGGGTGTAAGTGGCTGATAGCTGTCTGGCCTTCGTGTTGTTCTGCTGCCCTGAATAATTGATAAGTCAGTTATATTATTAGCCCTCAAAGACAAGATGCATCAACTGAATTATAAGTGAGTGAAATGAAGGGGAGAAACAGCGCGGTGTGAAGCGTCTCAGAGGCCTGTCTCGAGATGTCTCACAAGGACTCGTAACTTGCCAGAAATTGCATCCTGCTATCTCTGCTGATGTTGGGTTGAAATGACATTTCAGGGATGGAGAAACGAAAAAGAGGATTCAAACTGCTGCTCGTGGCTTTCAGACAGGAAGTAAAGTCTTTCTTTGAGCAGGGATGAGATGCGCAGCATGTTAGTCTCACCCCAGCAGGCACCGATGAACATGCGCTGACGCGGGGCGGGGTTCGGGATGGCTCCGTTGTCGTGGATGAGGGCGGGGTCAAAGGTCACTCCATCCACATAAAGGGTCACTGATGGGAACTGGACACTGAGTGAAAGATGATGCCACTCGCTGTCACACACCTGTTGGAGAGAGATAACAGAGTCAGCGTGAGTGCATTATCTGGGTGGAACGATTATTCAGACTCTATATTTAAGTAAAAGTACCACTACAGCCATGTAAAAATACTCTGAAGCCCTACAAGCCCGCACGGCTTCTCCTCTCATCAAACAGCTCGGTCCAGGTATTAGAATTAAAATGTATGTGACGTAACACTCTGGAGACAAAAGTGTCTTCTATTATTGTTGTAGCTGGTTTAGGAAACAGTTTTACCTAATAAAAATAAAGTAATACTAATCATTTGTACAGTTTAGCTCAGTGGTTCTCAACAAAAAGCTTGGCATCGTTCAAAGGGTCACAAAAGGGAGAAGGAACCAGAGTTAATATAGTTTTGTATGTTCTTATTCATTTTTATTTCTTTTGGACAGTTTAAATTAGTTTCATTTCATTTAGTTTCCAGAGTGTGTTTGCTTGTTCCAATTTAGCTTTGGATTTTTATTAGTTTCTGTGTTGGTTTTAGTCTTTATTACTTATGATGTTATTTATATGAAAACCCAGAGGTAAGATTTAGGAAAATTTGTATAGATATTACAACATAAACATTAATCACTGACAGCAGTTGACTCGCAGGCTTGTAGACATCCAAAGCCTTAGAAAAAAGTCCATCAAACCCTCATCAGGCAGTTTCTGATAACAAATTTTACCAATGTAACAAATACCAAAACTAAGGACATTTGTTCTATACATTTTATTTACTTTTTATTTTATATACTTTAAGTTATTATTTAAATTTTAACTTTAGTTAACTTAAATGTTTTGTTCACAGCCATGTAATATCCTTGGTAGGAACATAGACTGTATAAAAAGATGAGTGCACCCACTATGACATCACTCCATGATTTGAGACACCCTTTCTAAAACTTCAGTGTTGTTTTTCTTGGATAAGAAGGAACCACATTTTGATTATGGTGGTGGAATGGTAAGTTAGAACCAGATCCATTGTGTCTACATTCACCCAAATCAAAGCAACCTCAACCCTCATTCAAGACATGATTTAAGTACAAAAGGCTAGGTTATAAAGAAATGTACCCCTGTACATGCTATGAAGGGGAAAACTGAGTAAGAGACCAAAAATGTAGTTTGATGTCAGGCTGCAAACATGATTTTTAAAGCTGTAAGGTGAAGCTGGGCGTGATAACATGAAGTCTGTGTGGTGTGACTCATGTTTGGTGTCACAGCAATCAAGAAACTGCAGTTTCTTCTGGAGGGGGTGGGTTGATTTTACTATATTTTTAAGCTTTGAAGGTTCCACGTCGGTAGGAAATGAGTTAAATGAAATCTGGCTACACAAATTTTCTTTCCCTTTGTGGCTGTTTTTGCCACTTACTGAATAGTTTTTTTTAAATTCATGTCAAAGTTTTGAGGTGAAATTTGCTGGTGGAACTTCTGACAAGCCAATCAAGTGACAAGTGCTCCTGACAAGACATTTCCTTTTGTAGGCTGCAAATCAAAATTATAATCCAAATGATTCTACTTGAGTATTTATATATATATTTATAAATACACTTTCCACCGCAGGTGAATTCCCGCAGACATTTGCTGTGATAAAATTTCTTTATCAGTGTTGTGAAACCTGAAGGAATACATCTCACAAATGACAGGAGAATTATAAAGGCAGAGGGAGTGGGAAAGAAAGACAGAGTAATAAGATACTGAGGTCCAGACAGGGGGATTTAACAAATCTTCTCTGTATCAGCTCAGCATCCTTTAATCCATGTGACTTCAATCTGTCTGAGACTGGTGGCTTCCGTCAAAACAAACCCCGTTCACCCTCCACCACTTACACCAAACCACAACCTTGCATGCATCCAGGTATACAGGTGTGCCACGCGCAATGTTCAAAAGACCCCGGCTACTTGTATTCATGTATTCCGATGCATGCTGGACTTTAAACCTCACTGGTAGGTTTATGATGAAAGATATAGATTTAGAGCCGAGAAGTATGCTGTGATACATAAAAGGTTTGTGCAGCGACACAAACATCTTCGTGTGCCCGGCTGAGACTGCGCGTTTCACCGCGGTGCTGAAAATGGAAGAAGTGTGATCAGAACAGAAAATGAGTTCTATTTTGTTCCATTTCCTTTTTACTGGGAACGAACTGCACAAAATAGTCCGAACAGAAATTGATTTTGTAAATACGGATGACGCACAGATCCTCTTCATGCATGAAACATTTAAATGATCTTGTTAGAGAAAGCCCGGGAGATGAAAGAAAAAGCCTTTTATCTAGATAAACAATAGGGTTGTCATTTCACTCGGTGTGCATATATTCTCATCTGTAGAATAGCTGAATTTCCGACGAGGGCTGGTTCAGATGTTTGACATGGCACAGACATAAAAAGTAACGACTGAATTTTCTTCAATTTCAGCTTAATTTTGAGTTTGAGATACGGAAGAAACTGTACAACCGACAGCATCAAAGCTGAGCGTTGCACTTCCCTTCAGTTACCTGCTCCAGTTTCCACAAGAACTTGACGGGGCGAGCGGCTGAGACGTCGGGCCAGTAGAAGAGGGAGAGGCGGCAGCCGTGGACGGAGAGGGAGTAATGGGAGAAGGAGTCATCTGTGGAGCAGGAGAGCAGAAAAACAGAAGATAATTGGCGCAGTCCTGTCAGAACTTTTTATAATTATTTATAAAAGCGTTTCTTTGGGAGAATAAAGAAGAAATGGGAAGAATTACTGGTTTGCTGTGGTACTATGGATTTGCCAGCCAGTGCAGTGGCCAGTGAATCAGACAGTAGATGGTGCTTCAAAATATGGATGTAGCAGCAAATAAGCTATATTCTAAAACATGAATGCTTTATACACATCCTCAACATGGTAGCAGAGAAGATTTACCAATGGGTCAGAAATTTGGCCGTCAAATTCCCAGGTTTTGTAGTTTTCTCTTTGCAAAGTGGATTTTAAATCAATGAAAATTTGATTAAAGTGCAGACTTCCAGCTTTAATTAAAGGGATTTCAGGAGAATTTGCATTAAGTGTTGTTGGATGAAAATCCTTTGCAGTCAACGGCTGCCTGAAGTCTAGAACCCATGGACATCACCAAATGCTGCATTTCCTCCCTTGAGATGCTCAGCCAGACCTTTAAAGCAGCCACTTTCGGTTGTTGCTGTTTGTGGGTCTTTCTGCCTTATGTCTTCAATTGTTACGGTCTCTGGGTCTAAGAACCAGTCTTTTGAGTTTTTTTGTCTTTTTTTTTAGAAAATTTCCTGATTTTTTTCTCCGTATTTATGTTCCCATGTTTAGGTTTCGCATCTATTTCTGTTCTTGGTTTCGGTTCATGTTGTTTTCTTGCCTCCCTCATGTTCGTGTGTCTGGTCTAATCCAGCCTCTGTGTTTTGTCTTGTATCCCTTTGTGTCGAGTTAGTTGTAATTCCTCAGTGTTTAGCCCTTTGTTCATGGGTTCTGTTCTCAGTTTTGTTTTATGTCCTGTCTTGTTTTAGTTATCGTGTTTCGTCTGTGTTCCCTGTGCTTTGTCGAGTTTTCCTCTGCGATTCACTGTGTAGTATTTTTCCGTTGTATTTTGTTAGTCCTTGGTCTCTTGTGCCCTGCGTCTAGCTTCACTTCCCGTGTCTCATTATCCCTGATTTGTTCCTGCTGTGTCTCCCACCTGTTTACCCCTCACCTAATTACCGCGTCTTTAAATTGTCTGTGTCTTCCTCCTGGTTCTTTGTCACATGTTTTGTGATTTTGAAAACTCTTCAGCATTAAAGCTGCTTGAGTTCACGTCTGCCTCTTCATACTGGGTCCAAAACCTTCCTGCTGCACAGTATTAGGCGACATCAGTAAACTAAAAACATGCTCTGTTGAGGAATATCACATCATTAATATTCTTTATCCATTTGCACTGTGAAGTGCTGTCTGATTGGTTTTGAAGGCTGAACCTCAACAGAGCTTGTACACTTGATAATTCATCCTGCTACTTCTTCTCACATCATCAGTAAAGACTAGCTGCACGATTCCACTAGCTGCCATGCATGCCCACGCCATAACATCGCCTCCACCATGTTTTACAGATGATGCTTCAGCTCATGAGCTGCTTTACCATCATTCTGGTACAAGGTCATCTTGGTGTAATCTGCCCAAAGATTTTCTTTTAAGGTCTTTGTAGGCTCTTTTACATGTTTTCCATGATAGTCTCACCTGGCCTTCTTGTTTTTTTTTTTTTTTTACCTGTGGTTTGAAGCTTGTATTTACATTCCTGAAGGTTTCTCTTGGTTGTAGATCTTGACATTGGTACAGAAACCTCTTTAAGAGTTTTCATGGCTTGGTTGTTCTTCTTAACCATGAAAAAAAATACTGTCATCATCCACTTTAGTTGGCTTCTGTGGTCTTTCAAGCATTGAGAGCATTCATTCTATTTAATAATTATCAAATTGATAGGTTTATTTTTGCTTTTCAGTTTTGTAATGGCCTCACTCACTCGTACTGATATGTCTTTGGACTTCATATTTTAAAAAATAAAAGTAAAAAGCTATAAAAATACAAGTTAAATGCTTTGAATCACCTTCAGACATTATGTCTGCTTCTTTTATTATGAAATAACTGGTGAACAGGCCTCACCTAGCGGTGAAACAGCTCATCAGTCAATTATCCAATGATTTTAGAGCCTCTGAAAACAGGGCACTGTCTGCAACAATGGCTGTAAAGAGTTCGCATAAAACTTTTGTTAAATCCCTTGAATTTAAGCTCGAAGTCTTCGTGTTATTTGTCACATATGTATAGAGTGTCTTTGTCCAGCAAATTATGGCTCTAACTCTATACGACAATTAACACATTAATGCTTGAGTAAAACACAAACAGCGTCAATGAACTTGGTTTTTAACAACAGACCAACAAAATCTACTCATTTTATTCTTGAGTCAAAGTGAATCTTTGTGCTAAATTCCCCCAAGACACTGCTAAGACATCACGCTCACGAGAATGGGACACACGAACAGGCGGACAAGGTGAAAATAAAAAGCACCAGGCTGCTTCTGCTGATGGTGCAGAGGCACAAAACGAGTTTACATTCAATCTGATACTCCGACATGTTTTTTTCACCTGTGAATTTTATCACAGCAGAAAGCTTGCTGATAACTGCACCCATACAAAGTCAGACAGCTGAAAATATTCACATTACCCATAATATTGTTCCTGGCACAATTACAGTGTTTTACTCTTCTTCTGTTTTCCACTTGGCTGCACAAGCAGAGCAGCTGGAGGTTAAGTGCCTCTCTCAAGAGCACCTTGATAGTAGCTTTAAACAGTTTTTTTTTTTCAGAGCATGATTTTGCCCGAAGCTCACGTGGTGAAAAGCTACCCTCTGAGGGTTTAGATGACAGAGGAGTGGATAGAACAGTGAAGAAGCAACACCGTTTATAACCACAATGTCAGCCGCAGTTTGAAAGGCCAAATTAATGTGCGAGGGACAGAGCTTACCATTCCTGACGGTGCTGCAGACAATAGTCTCCTCCTCCTTGCGATTTCCTCTGGTTTGTGTGGTTGCAGGCTGGATGTTGGCACCACCTCTGCGCATCCACAGCTGGAGGGTGAAGTGGTCGCCGGATAGCGCAGACACAACCGAATCGGGCACGACAGCGACGTGGTTGGAACCGTTGAAGGAGAAGATCAGAGATGAGTCGGAAGACGGGAGAGTGGGCAGCGCTGAAGTCCAGTTAGCGGCAGGAGATGGAGGTGGGAGCAGGTCGACTTCGCCCCTGACAGCGCCTGATACAAAAAAGAAAGGCGACACAAATAAAGGATCTGACGTCAAAAGGTTAAAGTGTTTTCAGGCGTAAACCTGAACCCACCACACAGACGTCGCACAGATCTGTCGGAGTAGCTGTCTCTGTCACAGCCTTTCCCGATGTGGCCGGTCTGGAGCTCTACGGTGGCCTGGATGTTCCACACGGTCTCTTCACAGGTCTCCAAATGCAGGCTGGGGAACAGAGGGATGCTGCCTGACCCAGGGGTGTACTCTACACGCTTGGTCCATCCTGAAAAAAACAAAAGTATGAATACCTGCTTCACCTTTAACATCTGAGCCCTTCAGACCTTTTCTACACCGCCTGCGACAGCACAAACATCAAACGCAGACGACTCGGACACCAAGTCTGCCTGGTGTCTGATTGCAGCCATGTGAGAATTACCACGGGTAATTTGTGGAGTGATTTCCCAGCGAGGGAGTGGGCGTCATGTCTCGGCTAAACTACGATAGTGAGAACAAATCTGACGCAAACATTCTCCTGCTGCGCGATACATGTGAGAGAAGGCAACCTCAGACAATATCCCAACTCGATTCTCCAGTTTTTCCCCACAGTTCATGTCTGAAAACCGCTTTGGAGTCAACTATGTCTATCTTTAAAAAAAGTCAAAGCGGAGTGACTCCAACATGCTACAAAAGGGGAAGGTGTGTTAAAATTATACAGCCTCTCAATCCCTAACATCCTTCTCTGTATGTGCTCCTTCACTACATCCATGGACCTCCTCTGTGGCCTTCCTCTTTTTAAAAGGAAACCTACTGTCTGAAAAATCACATAACATTGCTGTAGTGGTATGTGTGATCTAAAAATATACTGTCACAGTTTAATTATGCAGTTACCTTCCCTTGATATTACTAAGATTCAACACCACCTCTTTAAAACACAGTTCTTTTGATCTAAACATGCAAAGGTGATTCATCCAAGTGGCAGCCCACACACTTTCTAAATCAAAGTGAAAGTTTCAACTCCCCCATCACCACAAAAAAAAAAGGAAAAGATTAAACTACTAAAACGCACATATGTGTAAAGTCTCATCGGACTTGATCCGGGATCAGAAAAAGAGAAGTGCGTGCCAAAAATTACCAATCCAGCCGGGTTTGCAGGACGGCTTGACCGTGACAACAACCTGAGCGTCAGCCTGAGCGCGGTTCTTTCCACAGTCGAAGGCTGTCACCCAGAAGGTGTGAACGCGCTGCCGCTTTGAATCCAACGGCTCTGTGTTCTTAATGTTTCCTAGGAGACACAGGAAAAGGCACAAAAAAATAATGAAACAAAAAATAAACCGGGGAAAAAATAGAACATTAGTCACCCAACAACAAGGTTTTTGCATAACTGAAGCGCGGGTCAAATAAAGATCCATTGATAAAACTGGCACGTTTGCAATAGCAGAGCCACTGCCCTGTTAAACGCGCCATGTTCGGTGATATGAAAGCGAGGACAGATTGCACACAACAGGATAAAAAACTGAAGGGTTTTCCTGTTTTTAGAGATAAAGATGAATAAACAGCGAGTATCTGTGATAGGCTGACAGCACTCAGCATGCCAGCTGACAAACAATGGGAAGGAAAGAAGATGGTGTGACATGGTGAGAGGGAAAAACAGAGGGATGAAAGAGATAGCGGTAGAGACAGAGGCAGAATAGACAAAGTGAAACAGAAAATAGACAATAAACAGCCCACAGCGTTTGAGCAAAGCTGGAACAAAAGGTTGCTGTGCTGTTGTATCAGTCTGACCCCTAAAAGAAAGGAAGCGCTCATCCTCGGCAAAGCCCTCCAAGTCTGGGACATTTCTGCACAGTCATACCAAAAACAGGGTCCTTCTCAGCTGCTGTGACACTCTGTTAAACAGCTGCAGTTGATCCCAAACCAACCAGTCAATGGATTCAGTTTAAAGCTCCAATATTCATTCGTTTTCAAGGTTTTCATTGTTGTTCTAAACAGATTGCTTTGAGCTTTAAATCAAATAGAGACGAGAGCAGCACACAGCACGCATTCGACTGCAGGGCAGCAGATATAGATGTGAAGGCGACCTTGTTCTCTGTGGGACCATTTTACATGTAAATGTCACCAAACTCACAAGACAGCTGTTGTTTTTATCTAATTTTTTTTTAAATTTATGTGTATGGTGATTTTGTTAGAGGACCTCGTGGTTATAAAATCTGGATTTTAGCAGATTTTAGCAGCAGGCAACATATGGCTTGTTAACAATGAAGTCTTAATAGGCCACATTTGTGTCACTTTTCATAGTCTTTTCGATATCTAACAGCAGAAATGGGAAAAGTATGTTGTTGAGATCAGTTTAATGGGAATTGATCTGTATTAAAATACACTATATGTGAGCACAGAAGAAACAAACAGATGTGAGCGCCTGACAAAAGAGTGCAGCTGGCACCGAAGCACAAAAAGCAACATGGAAACACAACAACCCAAACACAGCTCTCGCTTTTTGGCCAAATCTGTGCTAAAGTTTGCACACCTTCTGATGTCATCCTTTCACATTACAGCTTGGTCATAGCGATGGAGCATAATTAAGTCCCACACCTGAGGAGGAAAAACCTTTAATGGCTCTCTCTTCACTTTGTTTCGCGTGAAGGTGCCTCTTCATCGATTCTATCTGCTGGCAAAAACTGATAAATGTGTAAATGCTTCTGTGCAGTGGGACGGTCTATCAACAAGACAAAATATATATTTTTTATAAGCTGTCAAACCAAAAACATGAGCCTTTCTGTCTGCAGACCAAAGTTCATAACACTGGCAATAATACATGGGGCATCAACACCAAGAATGAAAAAGCTTTGGGACTCTGATAATTAAAATGCCTACATGTTCAGCATTTTATCACTAAGGTAGAACCAAATATCAGTTTTAAGTTCCTGTATTTCTGTAAGTTGAGCCAGCACAACAACATGTTATCATATAACTAACCGTCACAGGGTAGTCAAATATTCCTAATATAGCATTTCCAGCTACAGAAATGCATTTTGTCAGGATTCAAACCTGCAGTTACTGAGTGTGGTTTGTGGTCTGCGTTCTTATGAATCAAAGTTAAGGTAACATCAACCACATTAACTGCACAACCTACCAAGAAGAACAAATCAGCGCCTCCAAGCCAACTCATCAGCTCATTCTTTTTTGCGTAATAGTTTTAGTTTATTTAATTAAGACGTCTGAAATTTGACCTTTATATTCTGATTATTGTTAACTCTCAGGCCCTCAGAGCACATATGACAGGGTTGAAATTTGTATTGTTTACAGCATTTCCAAGCTTTATTTACTTAAGAAAGTGCAGGAGATGGTCACATGACATCCTTGGAGCCGAAAATAGCCTTTAAAAATAGTTTTACACCGAATTCAAGAAAACAAAATCTTGGTTTTGTTCAGAAAGATTTTCTGATTCTACAGTCAGATTTAGGCATCAGTTTCATGTCATAGTTCAAAAAGCAAAACTCCAATTTAACACCAATTTCACGTCTATGACGGAGAGAAACAAGCACGGGTACCCTTCATGTTTGTGAAGTGAATACTGGGTAAATTTACTTGTCAAAACCAGGTCTCATTTTAATCTGCAGTTTGAAAACAAGCTCATGTTCTAGCAGTGATTTATTTGAGTTTACGGATAATTAGAGCTACATTTAATATCCACAGGTCCAATTTATCAACTTATTAAATATTCACTTTAAGCGATTATCAGTTTTATACTGCAACAAATTTCTTTTTAATTAAAAAAAAGTCCATGGGGTTCATTAATTATTTTGCAGAAAATGTGCGCTCTATATTACAGTTTGCTTGTTTTTGGTGCTGTCTGATTTGCTAAATATCAAGTTTTACTATTGAAATGAACATTAGGATACATGTTTCTGTTTATTAGTTTCATCATTCTTTTTTTGTTTAGGATGATAATTAAAACATGAGAAAGCTATTTTAAAACTCACTGACAAACCCTTTACCACAAAGTGGCACAAGCATCAAACAAATGATGGTGGAGGGAATTTAAATGCGGTAACTTTCTTCTTCTCCTCCTCAGCATTATCGTCTGCGTATAGACAGGGTTAAATGCTTTTCTCGTGTATTTGCTTAAGATACTATTTTAACAACAATATAGACAAAGTTTATTTAAACACGAGTTCGTGTGATGACATGTTAGTACTTAGCAGGTAGCACAAGGTCCTAAAATTAAAGAAATGCCCAGTATTTTCCATTAGAGATGGTTTGTGCCCACTATCATAGCTTATGCTTTTACTGAGTGTTTCTGATTTTTATAAAATCATTCAATATTACTTATTTTTATTAGTAGTGCCATTATACAAAAAATTGCCAAATATGAAAAAGTGCAATTACACAGTAAACATTACTTTGAACACTTGTCTGTGTACAGGATGTGTTACACTGAGTAAATAAAACAGACTCAGTATCATTTTCAGCAATACTCAGATCCACAAAGCAATGATTTCATGAGGTATATTTGATATAATTCAGTGGTTTGAAAGGCTTCCCGCTGACATTTGTGTAATCTAATCCACGACACAAGCAAGGTTTGCAAAACTGCAAACTGCTCCTTTAAATAATTGCGATCACACTGCAGTGTTGCATAAACTATTAAACAAAGTGTTTCATGTTTCAGGGAGACGAAGTTATCTTCTGCAGAGAAGCAGCGTAAGATAAGAGCTTCAAATTCATAGAAACACAGAGAGAAAATATAATGTCTTTTATCTGAAATAAAGGTTTCTCTCTTTCTCTTAATGTGTCCTGTTAAATGTGTTACTTTGTCAGCTGTGTGATGTGTACTTTGTGTCTCATAAATCTTTTAAATGCTGGCTGAACTACAATAAAAATGTTGGGTTACATTTCTAGGGAAGGAAATCTTCCAACAATCTTACACCTTAGTTAAGGATGTTGAATAGCTGTAAATTCAGTGTAATGTGGATGTATGTTGAAAAAATATGGATCCCAGATGATATCATGCACAGGAAATCCATTATCAAACTCAAACTTCACATTTTAAAATCAGTTTAACAGAAAACCTTCAAACTCCCGGTGAACAGACTCAAGGAAATTCAGCTGTTGTTTTTGTTTTTAATCTATAGTATAAAATAATGATCTCAATGTTTATTTCCATTTAAATATTTCCAAATCATTAGCACGTAAGCTAATGAATGGGTGTTGTGGAAACAACCCGATTATTAGGCAAAAATAGCTGATATTAAGAGTACCTGTAATTACTGAATGGCTCTTCTATGGGATCACCTCTGAGCATTTAGTCATCAAAACATATGTAATCCACTGGGACACTGAGTCCTCAGGTGTCTGGAGTACATTACGAGTTGGAGTTAGGAAAAGTTGCTCGAGCGAGGGAATAATAGTTGCACCTGCCGTATTCATGATTTAAGGGGAAAGGTCTGTTGACCGCTGAGGACTGTGCTGATCTCTTTTTGATGTCAAACAGGGCAGTAAATTTTGAGGCTCACTTCCTGATCGCTGGAGAAAGAAAAGAAGCGAGCAGGTGATCTCTCCTTGCAGTTTTTGGGGTTATACAAACCCAAATATGCTCAAAAACACACACAAAAATAGGTGGATTTTGCACAATAAGCCCCCTTTAAGCCGAACAGCTGTTGCGATGTTGATGCAGAGACAGAACAATCGTCCGCCCACACAAAGTCTATTTTAACATCTTTTGGTTTCTACCTGAGAGGAGAAGACTCGTAAGTGCCTGCAAATCTTTTCACTCTGTCGCTATGCACCAGCGTCTGGTGTGTATGTTTTTCATGTATTGAGGACATCCGGAGTTTAGAAGCTGAATACTGATCCGAATATTGAATTTCGTTATTCTATTTGCAACCAAGGCCACCCGAGAAAGAGAGAAAATAAGGAAATAATATGGTGACTGGCGGGCATATTGTATTTTTGTTGGAATCAAAGGAGAAATATGGATTAGTCTATGAAGCTCTAATTTGCAAAATGAGATTCATCTCACCGTCGTTGTCAATAGCAAAGGGCACATTGGGAGTGATGATGTCATAGAAGCAAATCTGGCTGTACTGCGGGGAGCAGTCGGCATCCAGAGCCTCCACGCGTACGATTCGGTCAAACAGACGCCCCTCTGGGACCGAAGCCTCGTAGCGGCGCTCAACAAACACAGGGGAGAACTCATTGACGTCGTTTACACGAACGTGCACAGTGGCCCTGAGGGAAGCAGGAGCGGGAAGACAAACACAAGCAGAGAGATTACTGGAACAACAGGAGGCAGTACTGGACGCACAGTTTTTTTTTACAATGCATAGCTAGAAGAGTCTCAAACACTGACTTTAATTATTTTTGAAAGGATTCAAAATCTGTCTAAATTAAAAGGGGGGGGGGCTAACTTGTGGGATTTCTTGCTGTTGACTCCATCAGGTCCCTCTCCGCAGTCATAGGCCTGGATGGTGAAACTGTGCTCCCTCTGGCTCTCACAGTCCAGCGGCTCTTTGGACCGAACCAGACCTTCACCGGTGGAGCGGTCTAGGACGACCGCTTCAAACTGGACGGAACCGGATCCCGAGGGGCCATTATGGACACGGAAGCCACAAATTTCACCTGGGCGAGGGAAGGGGGGGAGATAGTAGAATCATTCAAATCATACTGCAGTCTTTATTAAAAAGAAAAAAGCATTGTCTGAAGTGGGAACTCTACACTAATGCGAGGTTACATAACTCTAAACAGACCGGCTTTGCATTGGCTTTGCTTTGATTGATGAGCATTGATTGGTTAAGCTTTACTCGTTATCTTTAAAGCACTCCACTGTGTTACTCCATCGCACGTTTCTAAGTGTATGTGAACTATATTCCTCCACAGTACACCTGAGATTCTGCTGCACAGTTCTGCTGCAAATCCCCTGGTCTGGTCTAGACTAAAAATGAAGGAGATCTCTGAAAAGAGCTTCACTGTTAAAATGAATCTTCCCAGCTTTGAATCTCTGCAAAAAACTGTGCATATCTCCTTCGATCAAACATTTATTTTAAAGTATTTAGCAGCAAAAATTCAATTTAATCAATCCACTGTCAAGTTTAAATAAGTTATGCTGTATAAATGAGGACAAACAGATCACACATGATCTACAGTGGGAAGGGAAATGTCCCGCAGTGCAACATTATTGAACGAACTGTGACAATTTATTGTAATATTCAGCAGATTGTAGGTCACATCATCTAGCCTTACACCAGAAATGTGCCGATAACTATCTAGATATTGCTTTAAGTGGCACTTTATCTCACGCCGGGAGTCATGATCAGAATAGAATGAAACAGATTGCAGCTGCGACTCAAAATGAAGCAGATCTTCCCTGGCTGACATAAGTCGAAGGTTCGTGCTCAAACAGCTAATTTCCTCTTCATTCTTGACACGGGTCCAATAAATTTCAGGGAGCCCCCGAGTAATTTAAGTTGATCTTTTATAATTTGACTGAACATAGTTATTTCCAGGTCTGCAAGTGCAAACATGATAACCTCATTTCATCAGGCTGCAGAGGCAGAGCGCCGCTGACTGCTCCTGCATCGAAGGGTTGAATTACACTATGATGGTCTAAAAATAGTGGACTCTGTGACTGAACGCATTGCTTTTAATATAGAGAGCGTCTGTTGGGAAATATGGCTGGAAATGGCAGCAGTCTGATATCTCGAAGTGAAAAATGAGCACTCGTGTTTACTAGTAAAAGTTCAAGTAACTAAACTGACATAAATAAACGTCAAACCGGCCTCAGAGCTGCAGCATCAATCTGTCCATAAAATTAAAGTCACATCATTTCCAATTTGACCCAGTGAGACGATTTTGCTTTGGCTACTCGAGCAGATGATTTGACCCATTTTACCGCAGGCTTCATATCAAAAATGTTCAAATCAACTTTATGCTCTTCCATGCTTCTTATTGCAGTTGGTTTTACCAGCATAGTGAAGTGGAGCATCTTTGTCGAGGGCAAAGAGAGGGGGATTGAGCAGCACAGTGTTGTCGTTCTCCATGACAATCCCCTGGTACTCTGTCTCGATCCATGGCTTGTGCTTATTGGCTAAAACGGCACAGAGAGGAGGCTTTGGGTTAAATGGAGCAATTAGAAGGAACAAATGCATCTATTTTTAACTCTTCATTATGGGTGAGGACACGGTGAGAGTGTGCACGAGTGGGAAAAATACACAATGGATGTAAGACAGTTTGAGCACGTTCACAATCTCACAGTTCACCCCCCTCCCACCACCCCTGCCCCTTTTTTCTTCTCCATCATGGACCACCTGCCCTTGTTCATGTCAAGCACCACTCTGCACACCTTCCTGTCTGACAGTGTAATTAAAGGCAGTCAGATTTCTTTCTATCACACACGCACACACAGAAATATACTTCTCATATCAATCACCTAAACTGACCTGCCACAGGCGGCTCACACAAAAAAAAAAAAGCAGAGTCAGAATCAAATGCCTCAGGTTTACTCTGAATTTAACCTTTAATTGCAAATTAATTATTCATCCTGGTGCTGAATGTTCTGTGCTGAGTGATCAAAGGGCGAGTTAATGAGCCAGAAGGATGACGATTTTACACTCCAGCAAGGAGCAAAAACAAAAGCCCGAGTGCCCTCCCTCTGTTGTCCTCAATCTCTTAACACAGAGAAGCTACAGAGTCTGAAATCAGACACAGGCACAGGACTTTTGTTTGGCAATCGCTTTGTTGTCTTCACAGTGAGTTTTCTCCATAAAGTCTGACTGGAACTAATTTTGCTGTCTCGTCTGAGAGAGGAGAGGCAACAGAGGAAAAATGCTCCTGGTTCTGAATCTGATCGCACCACTCTCCCTTCAGAGACGGCGCCGGGGTATCGTGTGAAAGTTTTCTGATTCTAATGCCAGTAAGATATGAGAGTTTTAGCACAAACACAAGACACTTTTTATTGTCAAACCAGCTTAAGAACATTGGAGAAGGTATTTCCATTTTTCTTGCTATTACACTTTTAAAAGAAGCACACCGTAATGTATTTTTCATTTAAGCCCGTCACGCTCCGTTGCTGTATATGAAAATGAGCTTGGACTCAGCAGCTATAATGGGCTTTCTGTTAAAACTAAATTTGCTTATGAGGTTTTGTTTTGCTTTAATGAAACTGCATGCAAAGACATGACTAAAAACAGAAGATATGCCCATTTCTGCCAAACTCCTTCATCTCCGGGGCGTGACACTATGCTGCTTTGCCTTCTGTGACCATAACTTGAATGTTTTTGCAGTTAAGTGGTTAATAATTAATCCACATATCAAGAAATTGGGCACATTATGTGACAATGAAAACATTCTTAATTGCAGTGATAGCTACATATGCTTTAATAGAAGGTTTTTGAAATGTATCTTTACATTTTCACAAATGTCCAAATTATTTATGCTTGCTTTAATGATTAAATATGACATAAAAGGTAAATAACTGAGCGAAGAAGAAGTAAGGAGCACAAATGTCAGCAAGGTTTCCATGCCATACAGTTTGTAACACCAACTGGTTCAAACCAATTTTAGCTGGCACCAAAAACATACTGAGGTTTAATACCCAGCCCTAATCAAAGACATTCACCCTCTCCTCCTCCTCCTCCTCTGTTTCCATGGTCCTCTGGTGTGTGTCTCTTTTTTGGTCATTTATCTCCTGCCCTCTGTCCCCTCTGCTGATCCCCCCTCCCCTCCCCTGCCCTGCCCTGCTCTGCTATAGTATTAATCTGAGCATCAGGCCTGTGGATTACATCCCGGATTACAGATTGAAAGGCAGCTCACTCCATCTCTCTTCCTTCTCTGTCTCCCTTGGCACTCCTCCCCTCTCTGTCACTCTATCGCTCCACAACATTTACCCACCCATCCTCACACGCACACACAAATAGCCCAGTATCTCACACTTTTCCTCTTCTCTTTTCCCTCGTGTCACCTGATCTCACGTACCACCTCTCCACACCCCCCCGTATCAGCATGGATCTTTTAGGCACGTCCTCTCCTGTCACAGCTCCTTCTCCTCTTTCTCTCCTACCCTGCCCCCCCCCATCTCTCTGACACTACATCTCCTTCAATCTCCTCGTCTTCCCTGCGTCTCCGCTCCTCTACCTTCTTCTTCTCTGACATTCTCCCTCCACGCCGCCCGTTTCATCCGGCTTTCCTTCAACATGATAATCACAGGAACAATGATGCTGAAGCAGAGTCATGCTTCTCCAGAATGATAAATCTGCTATAGCTGGGGGAACAGATTTATCATCTTCTCAGAGTCACACCACAGGCGACACAGACACAACGGGTCATGAACATGTATGAGGGCTCAGACGTGCTGCTGAACGAGCGAGGCGTCGAAGCTGTAAATAAAGGAACAGTTCGGGCCACAACAGCCACGGTCCTGCCTCAAAACCATCATCTCAATACTTCACAATTAACAGTCAAAAGGATGAGGAACTGACCTTTGTTGCCAATGGCAACCGAAGTCAAGCAAAGGAGGAGGAAGGAGAGAAAATTCATTCTGTCCATCTGAGGGAGCAAAGGAAAAAAGGAGGGGGGAGAGGGGCAACAGGGTGGGGTGAGGAGAGGGGAATACAGTACATGCATCAACAACTGATCAGCAGTGAGAGGAGACAGGAACAGTAACAAGACAGAGAGACAGATCAGGCCTATCAGCTGTGTGTGCAAAAACATCACTGTGCAAGAGTCACGTATGTAAGACCTACACAGCAAAAAAGAGGCTACACAAGGAGGAACATAAACGATCGAGAAGCTGATCACCATCACTGGCGTGGTTGCAGCTCGAGAGCCCAGGGTAGCCTGTGGATCACATGCATACCTGCTAAGGAGTGTGTGTCAGGAGAAAAGGTGGTGTGTGTGTGTGTATGGCAGTGTGGGTGTTTTCCCAGGTTTTCATTGTGGATTATTGGAGCTGAAAACCCCTCAAGGACTCATTCTTCAGAGGTGGCTGCAGCTGCATTTTTTCCCTAACCTAACCTGATATAACAAACCTGTTATTTTTTTCACCTTCACTGCTGCAGTCCTCGATAAACTACAGGACAGCACAGATTAAGCCAAAAAAAAAAAAAAAAAAAAAAAAAAGAAAGAAAGAAAAGAAAAGGAGGAAATATATCACAGTAGAGTCCATCTAGTCACAGGTTGTTCAAGGCTAGACACACAAACACACACATTCAGGAGCAGAAACATGCGACTATGCGACAATTTGCAGTCGATTTATATCACAGCCTGCCTGCATTGACACACATTACCACACAGCTCCGGGTACATGGCAGCCTATAGCCGTGTTCAGACATCGCACCGGGAGCCCGGGGAGGCTGAATGTCGCAGAAATGAAGGTCTGTTTGAGCAGAAACTTGCAGGTCTGACATTACCGTGCCGAGTGCGGTGATGCTCCTGGTTGGTACCCTGCCTCTACGCTCGCAGCATCCACCTCTCACGCCCCTGCCGCTCGGCTCAGCACGGCAATCCCCCCGCAGGCTGCTAACGACCCAATCCTCCAGGTGGAGACGCACACAGGCGGATGCTCTCAACAACCCAAGTCCCGGACAGGAGGGTTTATCTCCCAGGCTGTGTGATGAGATGCGAAGAGGATGAAGACACCGATGGATGCCCTTGTTTTTTTTTTCCGGCTCTACGGAGGAGGGACGGGACCAAAAAAAGACGGTAGGAATATTACGCTGACGTCCCCTCCCTCTCGGCGTTTCTTAACCCGCCCACACTGCGTCCTTCTCCCTCTCCATCTCTCCGGCCCCCACCAGCTCCGTACCAGACTGCTGCTCTGGCTGTTTTTTGCTGTTGAACGCACATTGAGAGTGACTCAGACCTCAACACAGAAATCCATCTCATCACGTTTATCCCCCCCCTCCAACAAAATAAAAATAAACTCCAGCAGTAGATTCATGGTTAGATGAGTAACACGAGCTGCCCTATAGTTTTGGTTTTTTTAAGATTTATTATCGGATCATTAGTTTTGCCACACAAACCTCCCATGTCCACACTGCAAAATGACGTCATGTCACCCCCCTTTTTGCCCCTGTGAGGCACATGAAAGCACACAAACATACGAACTACAGGCAGAGGTTGAAAGCAGCATTTTATTTAACATTACAAAAAAAACAAACAAACAAAAAAAAAAAACAATAATCACCCTCCCCATCCCCTTTGCCACATTTTTTTTTTGTTCCTTTCTACATCTTCTAGGAATAAGGCATGAAAAAGTAGTCTCTTGAAATAGCAGTTCACATCAATTAATAATCACCATGTCATGTATAAATATTACCAAAAATCTGGGCTGTCGTTACAGCGAGGTTCGTCCTCTCCATGGGTGTGTGTGTGCCGGCCTCAGAGGCCTTTCTCCAGCAATGCACGGATCAGACATAACAGCCCCCCCCCTCAGAATAGAGGCATGGGAACCTTCCACTTAGTAGCCAGCACTGTCCCCTCCCCCCCCCCCCCCACCCCTCCCAAACACCATTTTATTTGTTTGTTTCCAGTTCAAAATAACAAAAATTCCCCAACCCAACCTTAAAAAAAAGAAAGAAAAAAAAAAAAGGCAGTTTCTCCCCTTTTTCATATAAAATCAGAACACCAAAAGAAACCAAAACAATTAACTGTAGTGACTGCAGGGCTGTTCACTTTCACAACTGTGCATTTTTAGAGTCGAGGGGCTTGAATCGAGGCAGACAGAAAGACAGAGTGGTGAAAACTGAACAGAGGGAGAGGAGATGTGGCGAGAAGAAAACCTATCACTGAGGAAAGACAGGAAAACAATGCAAATCGTTTCATTATATCATATCCAAAGCTACAAAAAAGTTCGTTTTCATAAAACATGTTAACTTTATAAAATCCAAATTTTTCTTTTTTACCCCCCCACCCCCAATAACAAATCAAATTAAATCCAGACCAAATGTACTGTGAAAACATTCATTAATACAAGGCCATTTAGAGTTGGGTGTTAGTGTATAGTGTGTGATTTAGAGTGCTTGTATAACCACTGGCAGCCATTTAGGAAGAAGAAGCCCTGATGATGATGATGATTACCATTACCATCCATCTCCTTATGCATGTCGTAGCACAACATGAGAAAGTGCCACATGTGTGCTTACACTTCCTGCTCAGTGTAGATGTGGAATAAAGAACAATGCATTAAAAAAAAAAAAAAAAAAAAAAAAAAAAAGACAAAAAACAGGAAATTGCTCCTGATTGGCTCACAATTACCCCCCTGTGGCACAATGGTAATTTCCTGTAAACATCTCTCCAAATGTTTATAAAAAAAACACCCTTCCCGCCTGAAACACAAAAATATATAGAAATTTATTAATTTTTTATTTATTTTTTTTAAAAACATGGACATTATTATTAAAAGGCCTTTAAATATTTTCCATTCTGCTCCTTGGAAGTCGCAGTTCCCTTAAGTGAATATTCAGTCTCAACGATGGATGGACCTGAAGGAAACGCATGTTAAAAACCATTTCACGCACAACTGAAATGTCTTTATTTGCTTAGCAAAGCTGTTAAAAGTTTGCTTACCACACCATGTTCTAGTATCAAGTCTTAGTCCTGCTTCTTCTCTCTCCCCTCCTTTTTAGGCACCAGCGCCTTACGGAGGTATGGCATTATTAAATATGCTACTAGGAAGAATAGGTGACCACAGAAATAGACAGAAGAATACACCTGAGGGGGGAAAAAAAGAGATGGAGGACGGAACAGTTAAATCATAATCTGCACGTGCAATTCTCAGTTTCTCTCTGCTGAAACCTGGCTGGCTGCTTTCCATCTCTCAGACCATCTGTGTAACCCACTTAGCCACTCCATTTCCTAAATAAATGCTTTTTTTGGTGCTTTGTTGCTGACTGTTCCTTATAAATCTCCTTTAAGGCACTACAGAAAAGAAAGACTATAATTCAATCCCATCAGTCTTTTCAGTGGCTTTTCTTTTCATCGACGCCGTGGGAGTTCTGACACAGAGGCGTCTTGGGGAGGGGGGCCAAAAAAAACCCCCCCAAAACAAACAAAAAAACAAAACAAACAAAAACACAAGGTTGTCTGGCAAAAATAATAACATTTGAAACTTTTTTTTGCTGTAACACAATGTGACACCACACCAGAAAAGTGCCAATCATGAAGTGTCATGAATAGCTGAAGTTTTGGCATCTGATAAGCCTTCAAGTTTAAATTTAAACACCTCCGGTTCGCCTCTAGTCTGAGGTGCTTGTTGTATGTTGCACAACAAAAGACGCAAAATGGCACAAACAAAAATTGTGTTTGTGTTCCTCACAAATGACCTTCCCGCAGCCAAGTTCACAAAAGATCTTTCAGTGCAGTACTTAAGGTTTTGTAAAAGGCTGCTGCTGAAAAGCTGCAGAAACCAGACATGGTCAGGTTTTCCTGCCATCAGGGCAGCACAGCGGGATGTTACAAACAGCAGCTTTGTAAAGATGGCTATGAAGTGCAACTAGTTGATATCATAAATCCAAACATCACTGCACAAAAAAAAAAAATAGCAGCCTTTGTGTGTATTAAGCATTTAA
>VURO01050261.1:4613-16009 GCA_015108175.1 Pelvicachromis taeniatus | reverse complement strand
AATGCTGTCAGCACAAGTACAATGTGTGCATATTCTGAAAAGTTCAGAGTACCCTCAGAGCTGTTCTTTTTGATGAAGTGAACTGTAAGCCCAAAGCTTCATAGTAGAAAGGCTGACAGACATCACCCATTAACAGTTCCAGGACCCCTGACACCTGAGGAAACACGTGTGTCGGACAAAAAACACAACAGTATCAGATTTTCTTTACATTCTTAATTAATCTAATGACTCTTTGAGTATAATTAATGAAAGAAAAAAAAAAAAATCACAGAATCTCTTTGATTACAAAACTCACCTCAAAAAGTGTGACCTCCTTCACTGGTCCGCTCTGATTGTTATCTGTCGCCACTTTTGAGGATGAATTCTGTTGTTCTGATGGTGAGGGACGCTCCACTATTGCCAGGCGCTGGGCTAGGCAGTGCTGTAGCAGCTGATAGAGCAAGGTCCCATCTGGCACAGAGCGATAGAGCATTTCCAGCCTGTCATAAGTTAGGTACTCCAGGATGTTCAAACCGTTTTCAGTGAAAAGCCGAACAAACTGGGGCTTGTCGTTGATCAGGGCATCTGTCATTGAGTCCTCCAAATCTTCATACTGTTTCATTGGAGGAAGGAGATCATGTTAGGTTAGGTTAATACTTTTCGCCAAGTATTCTGTCAATCAGAGGTAAATTGTATCTGCCAGAAGTGGTATAATATACTGCATAATGCTCTTCAGATTATTTTCATTCAGTGTGATGTCTTTTTTCCTCCTCACCTTCCACTGAATGTTTCCATTGAAGAGTTCACTCTTGGCAATGTCAACCCTGTTCCATGTGACAGCTAATTTCAGCTCATCACTATAAGGGCTGGCATCAACTGATGCACGCTGCTTACTTGCTGAAAAACACAAATATGACAAAAATGAATGGAGGATTAAAAAGGATAAAAGGTGCATGTTGCTGCTATGTTGTAAAATTACAGTCCTCTTATATTTACCTCCCACAAGCGTTTTAAGCAGGACTGTGTCAAAGTCATTTGGGCTCTCGTGCTCTCCGTGGTAGATTGTAATCAAATCTTTGTTCTGGTAAATGCTCAAAGCCTGGAGACAGAAGATGGGAAAAGGAACAGAAATAATGGAAAATAATTTTAATTTAATAAGAATGAAACCAAACTTGGAAGTGTGATTCTTACAAACTGACAAAAAGGTTGAGCAATAGACTCCCTGAGGGCACAAATATTGGTACTAAACACATTCAGTAAGCTGCTGACAGATATACAGGCTATAGAAAGTGTTTCCTCCAACTCTTCTACAAAAACAAAACAATGTTTCTGTCGTCAACACTCACCTGTTCAACTAGTTTGTCAGTCTGTGCTTCTGAAGGAAAATGCTTCTTAAATTGTTCTGCCACTCTGTCTTTAAGATCCACACTGGGAACTGCCTCAATGTTGCCTTCACCAGAGGACGGCACAGCTGGAGCTGAAGACAGGTTCTCCAAGAGATCACTCAGGAAATCAGCCAATCCTCCTGAGCCAGCCAACACCAGCCAGGGGATGGACTTTTTCAGAGAGAGATCCATTCTCTGACAGACATTACAAATACCATGAAATAAGCATTTACACAATTTAAATAAGAATTCACAATAAAAAGCTGTAAAAGACTTTACCTTCAGCATGTCTGTTTCCCCCGATATCAGCATACAAACGACAGGAATGTCAATGCTGCCACTTCCTTTAAAAAGACACAACAATTTTTAGTCTTCCAATCGTCATAAAATGTTTTTGTTAACTTAATGAGAGTAAGAATAGTAAGATTTGCAAAGTGCATAATTTTCGTGAAGAACAACAGCTGACGTACAAAGACATACAAAGAGCACCCTGTGAATTTTTTTTTACTTAATTGGAAATGTTGAAGAGTTATGTGTAGCATACATGCAATGGCTTTCTTCCAGTAGATACCAAAAAAATAAATAATTCAACCAAAACACAAAGGAACATGTGAAGCCTGTAAAGATTGTATAAAATCAAGGTTAACTTTCAGGATGTATTTTGGGAATAATGCTACAGGATACCAGAGTTGGGTCTAATTTATCACAATTAACTTGCTCAGTTAACTCTAGCTGAATAAATGAGTGGAAGATCATGCGTATTCAAGTACAGTTTCTGCTTTAATCCAGAGGCTATAAATGTTTTACTGTTAGCAAAGGAAAATGTCTTATAATTCTGAATTTTTTAAAAATTGCACTTTATAGTTTATGGTGCCATCTCTTACCCCATATGCCTGTGCGCTGCTGGGAAATGTATTCCTCCAGTCTGGCTCGGAAATCTGTTTCTCCTCCTCTGCGGCCCACACTCCCATCATCCACCAGCAGGAAGGCCTGGTAGTTGTTGTCCAGGTAGCAAGAGTCCCGGGAAATGTTTTGAACATAGTACTTTGCAGGAAAGCTCCCCTGCAAAAGGAGAAAACTGGGTATACTAGTGTTTCTTTACTTAAGATCATTTTCTACAATGTAATATAAACCTAAAACTTTTGGATCCTCTTTGTGTGTTTTAATAGGAGATGCAAATATAGTCTGGTCCTAAGACTATGAACATGAAGTGCATTGCATAGATGTGCTTTACTCTGATCACTCAATGATAAAATCCACATAATCTTACAAAGCCAAAAAGCATTTTCAGTGGGAGAAGCGCTTCGTTGCTCATCCAAGTGACTTCTTCAGTCTCAGCTGACTGCAGGTTTTCCTCAACCTCATAAACAGTACATTTGCATAATGACTGAAACTAGCACCACTGAATGAACAATGGGCTGTGAAGTCAGTTTATTAAACATTAATATGCATATTGTCATGCGCATTGATCAACAACCACTGATCACAGACCAGTGATCGATGACCTGACAGCATACACTTTATTACTCTGTTTGTGTCGGGACATTATCCTGGGGTGGACCAATTTTTGGCCCAGCATTTTTTGGGGTTTGAAAGCCACAGTGGCACTGTGTTTAGAGAAAATGCGTTTTCAACTGTTCCAATACTTCTGACACATACAGAGTCACTAAGGTGATAGTTTCAGTCATTATGCACATGTACTGTTTATAAGGTTGGGGGAACCTGCAGTCAGCTAAGACAAAATGTCTCTCCCACTGAAAACCATAGTTCCAGATGAACAGAATCAACTTTTTGGGATTTACTTATCTGGATAGATGAGCATGCATCAAGACAAAATCTTACTTATCTTAAAATTGGGACTTAAAAAAGCCTTATACAAATTATAAGCAACTTTAAAAAAAAAAACAAAAAACAATCAAAATGACAAATATAAATCAAATCTTTATGTGAGCTTTTTGCAAAATAAAGGTGAACACATGTTTAAATGTGTAAATGTCTGTACTACCTGAGGGTTGACCAGCTGCTCTCGTTTCTTCACAATGCCCCAGGGAGCGATGCCCAACGCTACCACCTTGTTGAGGGAGATTGAAGATGCTGCAGCTGCATGATCTCTCACTGCCTGTCCAACACACCGACCAACACCTTCACGCAGACCTGTAGTTAATATCCAGGCACCTGGGAGGAACAGGTAGATGGTAAATGGCCTGGTTCAACCTTTAAACTAAGTACATTACACTGCCATGCCACTAAATGTTTTCCCAAATGTTAAACAGCTGTGTAAAATAGCAACTGAATAATAATTTTACAATAATTTGCAAATCTCATATCTCTATATTTGATACCATTAGCTAATATGTTGTCTATAAATGGGGTTATTTACATTTTGCACATCTGAACTTCATACCTCAGATTGTAAATTACTTATTAAAATTTCTGTTGCATTTCTTGAATAGGCTTAAAAATCAAACAAAGGTCACGTGTTAAGCTGTAAGACTGTATCATAGTTTTTTTACTGTCATGCTCCTGGGTCTGGTGACCCAGTGTTTATGTTTGGGCCATTTAATATGCTTTGATTTGGTGTTTTCCAGGGTTTTGCTCTTCTGTGTTTCTAGCTTCCTGAGTTCTTTAGTTCTTTGTGATTCTCAGTTCTTTTTGTTTGTTTGCCTTCCATGTTTAGTTTAACTTGTCTCCATGTTTCATGTCATGTTTGTCACTATGTTCCCTATGTCTCCCCAGTAACTGTGTTAAGTTTGTGTGTCTCGAGTGTGAGTTTCGGTCTGTGTGTTTCCTGTTTTATTTTGATAGTCCTGTATGCAGTGTATCTTTTTATTGCTTCCCTTTGTCTCGTTATGTCTGATTTGTCCCAGCTGTGTTCCCACCTGTTCCCCTTCCTTTCGTTGTCCTGCCTGTGTGTTTAAGCTCTGTGTTTTTCTTTGTTTTTTGTCGCTGCCTATCTCCACTTCTGTTTGAAGCTCACTCGCAGTAAAGTGTCTGAGTCTGCACTTGGGTCCTTCTTTTACCACGCCACATGTCTGCCACTGGAGCCATGACAAATACAAGACAAACTAAAGTTGAATGTTATAATTTGTCATTTGAAATAGAAAAACTAACTTGATGATAAGGATTCTAAAACCAGAAGCAACCCAAAGGGACCAGAATGAATGATTGATCCCTGAGGGGTAAATCCAAGTACACAACAGACTGCAAGTCAATAATCAGATACAGAGACATGTTTATCTGTAAAAGAATTCAAAGCACATGAAAAGACATTAAAAAAAAACTTTAAAAAAAAGTTTTATATGCAACAAATTTTAATGACAATTCAGAAGCACAAAAACAGCATGTGCTTTCTCACTGCCACGCCCTGTCCTGTATCTTATCCAATAAGCCTGTTTACTTAGCGTGAGCCATGTAGTAACTTCCGTATTTGTGTGCATGATTTTGAAAGAACAGCAAGTGACATCAAATGACAAGAGATCAGTATCATCATGTGCTACTTGGTATAGTAGCCAGATAGAAAATTGCCATTGTAGTACAAACATTAGGACCAGACCCCTGGGAGTAATAGAGAATGCGTTTTTAGAGCTTATAGTATAATCCACTGAGTAAACAATACTACCTCCATCCTGTGTCTTGAGTGAGAGTGGGGAAACTGCTTTATTGTGGTCATCATCTATGCACCCTCTGTCTTAAGTATTTATTTGATTTTACGTCCGGAGCATCTCCAGAGTGCTTAAAAGCGATACGTGACATCCCAGGTGTGTTGAAGAACATATATTTTCTACAAAGATGGCCACAAGATGGGGTTTGGTCATCATTAATATGTGATTGCATTAAGAATACTTGTATATCTGCTCAGTTATCCAGGTAAGGAAATGTGTCAGCTATGTTTTCATATGCACTGATGAACAGAAACTGCTTTTTACTTGTATAGTTTTAAAAATCTAGAAAAATTCCAAACACACTGTGAACATCATAGATGAGTTTCAGACACTGACAGATGCATAAAGTTTTTACCTGTGCTCTGTGATGCTTTCACCAGCCCCTGTCTGAGGACCTCCCGTACCCAGGTCTTCACCTGTGTCCTGCCCTCTCCGCCCACAACGGAAACAACCAGGTTGGGTCGAGGAAGACCCCAATGGGTTGTCAATAAGTTGTACACCACAGAAGGCTCAGTGCTCCATGACAGACGCAGGAACTAAGTTTAGACATTTGATGGATTAAAATAAACAACCAAATGTTGACATCGCAAAGAAATTTTAAAAGTAATGAACTATGATCTATTATTAAAGCTAAAATGATGCTTTGGTTGTTTCAACCTTTAAATTGTAATTAAAACTTTGAAAATGAAAATGACCTTTAACCCATTAGAGCCCAGACCCATTTTTATTTACAGGAGTCAATGTTAACGCTTTAAAAGGAACTTTCTACAATATGTTAAGGAGTGGTTTGTTCTTATGGGTTTTACTCTTGTACTGACTTTGTTTATTCAGGTGCAGCAGCAGTAGGTTGAAGGTCAGGAAAATTCAAAGTACTATTACAGAGGGCTTATCTGGGTTTTTATTTCACTCACCTTTACTGGAATTTTTCTTTAAAAACATGCTCACATTTTCAAAAACTCTGAGGCTGTAGGGATAAAGCATTATGAGACAAAAAGAAAAGCACCCACATAGCTGTGCCTCTTGCTGGCTCCTGCAAACTGCACCTCTCCAAAGGCATCTGTCGGTCGTTCAGAGGAGTGATGAACACTTTCCCAATGCTTCAAAATTGCTGTGCTGAAATAGTCTCCAACAGCCACAGACGCGTGGTCATCTCTTGCAGCTCCACACTGACACAATGAGCCAGTACTGAGAGAGCTGGAGGGATACAAACATCACCATGAGAACCGACTCAAAATACAGACATCCCATCATCAAAAGGCAGAGGTCACAGTACCTTTGGGAATCTTCTACAAAGGTGCTGCACACTCTTTTCTTGATGATTTTGGGGATCCAACTCTGAAGGCATTTTTAAAAATATATTGTTAAATAGTGATGAATGTATACAGATTTCTGAGCCTAGTTTAACAGTGAGCCTGTGTATGCAGATATTCTGTAGTACTATACAACCCACAAGTTGTATACATGTTTTTCATTAAACAGTACTGACATTTTGACAGTGTCTTGAGCATCCGAAGCTCAGGTTTTTTTTTTAAACACTGCAGTTCAACACAACCACAACGTGTTTGAGGTTTTGGTTGTATATTCACCCCAGTGTTGACAGGTGGCTTACCTGCTGCTTCTAGCAACATAACCAGGTGCCAGGATTTCCGTTTGTATGAACCAGAGTCATTTGGGCCACACCTTGCTATTACTAAACTAATGTTTTTAATACTAAAACAGTCTAATGTATTTTAACTGAGGGAAAAAAATAGTCTTTACTGAAACACATTGTTCTTTACAGCTACTGTTTGCTGTCTTTAAAAATTTTAGCGTTTTTCTTCCCCTATTTGTACAATTATTTCTCCAAAATATGCATCAGTCAAAATGATTGCTATACATGTTTCTGTGACGAGTTGCCATGTAGCCATTGTGCAAACTGAGAGATTAGCAGCTGTGCATGCAGAGATGTGTGTGACATTGTTTGGAAACCTTGATACAATTATGCTTTGAAAGTTTTGGTGTTTCACAAACTTTTGCTTTGCCCATTTCTAATGTGATCCCCACAGGCCCCTTTACTGAAAAGCTGCTAAACACCTTGGCAGCTGAATGGAATGGAATGCAGCCATCATTAATATTATCACATGATGAAGTGCTTAATAGCATCCATATTGTTATGATGCTATATGTATATTAGTAGACATAAGTTGGTTCTTATACTGTGAATGAACTGCTATAGAAACATTTCACTGAACCAGTTTATACTTATTAAAGCTTGCTTTAAGATCCACCAGTTAGACACGTTTCCAAGAAGTTTGTGGGCGGCTCAATATCACCATTTCTTGGAACTTCATTTAGAGAAACTTCCGAGTATAACTTTTTAAAATATTCTTTCATTGCTTTTTCTTTTGTTTTGTTTCGTTTTTGCAAACATACTACCATGATATCAGTACAGCAGTTGAATGGTTTTAGGGAAAGCGGACCTACCTGGCTCTTCTCAGTTTGGCAGATATTGTCTGTGTTGTTGCCTCTATCTCCTTCTTCTATTCTTACTCCTCCTTCTTCTGCTCCTGTGTCTTTCATATTTCTCCTTCAGTCGTTCTCAGTAAGAAATGTGTGCGGAAGGACTTAAACTGATTTCTGACAAGTTTCCACCTTGTCTCCTACTGCTGAACCCCATTCCCGGCCACTGTCGTCACTCAGCATGCACAAAGAAAAATAGGTGCAGCCAGCACACATGTAAAGGTGTGGTTTCACAGAGACAGACAGTTCCTCCAAACTTTGAAAACAAGAAAATCCAGTCAAAACCACAATCCACTCAGGCATGGAGTCAGAGCTGGGCTAGTGTTTATTGCAATACTTCCACATCCTCTTACACGGTCAGTGGCATCTGATGTGGGAAAACTGAATACCTTCAATTACGCATTTGGTAACCACTGTAGCAGACAGACAGCTCAGCATACTTGTGTTCTTTAATTGTTATTGGAAGCTAAAAATACTAAAAATAAAATATATTTAAAAAAAAAAAAAAAAAGTAAGCTAAAAATACAACACATTTGCAACTCACCCTGTTAGGTATGAGTCTCTGTGGTGCTCACTCCCACAAGAAGCGATATATTTGCCTGCGATATTCATTCAGGCAAATATGTGTTTTAAACGCAAATTTCAGTCGGAAAATTATTATTAGAATTATAATTTTCATTCAGCTGAAATTTACTACAATATGTGCATGGGTTCCTCTTGCTTAATCAAATCACTGGAACACAACGTTGGACTTAAAGTGACCTTCTGGGACCTTTCCTTCTTTTTTTAAATTGCAGTTTGGGTTTTTCTGTGACGACCCACTTCATCCTGCCTTCCTTTTGGCCTGTTGTGTGGCCAGTCTCATCTGTAGCTATTACTTAGGAACTGTGCCTTCTTCACACAGCATTTGATGTGCAATGACCAATGACCAATACTGAGACATGTGGTGGATCTTTACAGAGAGCGGATGATCCCCTTGATAAAGACTTTGATGCATGAGAAGATAATGAAAAGAGTGGACAAAGAAGGATGGGAGTGGTACTCAACAATCAGGTTGTAAATGGTAAGAGGACTGATTTCTTATATAGCCCTTTTCTACTCTCCCAGAGGACCCAAAGCGCTTTATACCATATACCACATTCACCCATTCATTTACATTCATACTCCGATGGATAAATTGGAGAGTATGAGTTACCCTCTGTACCCTAAAAGCCACCAGCGTTGTGGAGGACCCCACACACCCCTGACACACACACTCTTCACCCTGCTGTCTTCTTGTAAGAGGTACCGAAGATTTCGGGCCCTCACTGCCAGACTGCAAAACAGTTTCTTCCCCCAAACTGTCAAATTCCTGAACACTCAGTGACTGGACTGACACACACATACCTTCACACACGTCACTACCTCAAAGCACTTATCTGCACAATTTCATACACACACACATGCACACCTTCATACATCAAGTTATTTTTTGCACAATGCTCAGTCTTTCACTGTGTACTGTACCACTCCACATGGTTGAAATGACAATAAAGCCATTTGACTTGACTTGACACAAGCAGATAATAGGCACCGTCAAGTCAAAATAATCAGTATGTAAATGCAGCTGCAGAGATATCATGATAGACTGGTTCTTTACCTACATGCCTAAACATGCCTAAACATGCCAGTGAGCAGGTTGATGAATGTTTGTGACCACGAGATATACAACTAGCAGAATCACTACCAGACAGTTACTATCCTGACTTCTCAATCCAAGTCACATTGTGTCTGCAGTGGACAGGTAGAAGAGGAAGAAGAAGACATGCTTCATCTGAACAAGAGGCAGAAATTGTCTTGTAAACATGTAAACATGTACCTCTCTTATAATGCCAACTGATGGTAACTTTCTCACCATATTTCCTAAAGTGATGAGTTTTGCCCCTAGCTGCTTGTGAATGGCATAAATGTGAATGAGGTGAAGGATAAAGACCATGTAGTCCAAGCAAAGAATTTCCTGGTAACATTCATGTAACCAGTGGAACATCCTGAAACACAGTAATGCTCAATCGGTGAGGTAGCAGCACCACCTGGTGAAAAACCTGTAAATAAACCTGTCAAATTTAGTTGAGGAAAAAATGTTTTGTATTTGAGTGACTAAAATATTTATGGCACATTATATCCAAACAAGTGCATTAAAACACAAGCACAGTACATTAAACATTTTATGGTTTGCCAATGACAAAACATAATTTAACTATAATATTGTGGAAACATTTAGAAAAAATGTCTTGTTTTTGATTTCTTGTCCATACCTGCAGATTAGTCCTAAAATAAACTGTTTGATGGCAGTGACATCACATTTATTCCACACACTCAGAATTCCCTGCCACATCCCTGCTGCTAGGTGACTTTTAGTTATATCAGCAAAGAGAGTGCACTGTGCTGTAAATTCATTAAATTATATCAATAAAAAAACGCTTCTGACTTCAAGGAACAAGCATGTTATTAACAGTCTAAGGCGCTTAGGAAAGAAAAGCGTCTGGACTTCTTTAAGTTGCTTGAAGACGTTTCACCTCTCATCCGAGAAGCTTCTTCAGTTCTAAGGTCAAATGGTGGAGAGTCCCAGATTTAAGCCCTATGGGAGCCCTATTTTCCTCTGGGTTAAACCCTGTTGATTTTGTACCCTTTCTGTCCAGGCTGAGAGCTGAAGGTGGTGGAGGGTCTTCCGTGCGTACGTATGTGTGGTTGCTGCCGGTGTCGTGCATAGGTAGGTATCCCCAATAGAATTTGTTTCCCCTGCGTCGGGAGCACGTCCAGTTGACTCCACCTCCATTACAACCAATTAAAAGTGGAAGTAGTAATGTTTTAATTTAGTGAAAAAGTGAAACAAGTGTTGTTACATTAACATTCAGTTTGTGGGTTACAACTGAAAATTATACATTTAGTATTCTCTTGTGTCGAAAGAGATTATTTCAACAAACGGAGGACATTTTGCCTGATAATTATTTGTATCCTCTTCAAACTTCATTGTTTAAAGAGCTAAAAGCTGCAAAATTTCAGGAGTAATAAGTCATTATAATAAGTGTTTGTGAACTAAAAATCAAGAATGAAGGGATACTGTTTGTCAGTGATTTGTAAAGCCTGTGCGTGCTCGCGACGCAGCGGAAACAAATTCTGTAAGAGATCCCTATCTTGGCGCGACACCGGGTTCCCCTCATGATTGAATGTATGTCCCAAGTGCCTGAGGCTGGTAACCACAGTCCTGAATACTCTTAACCCCCTTCACTGTATGGTTGAATGTGTAGAGTTTAAAAAACTGCTTTTTTCATTTCAAATAATAAACTTACATTTTTGAATTGTGGAATCACGTCTCCTGTCTAATCATAGTAGATCTAACCTGTGCGCCTTACTAATACCTTTACTCATGTCCTTGGGTGATATTCCCAATGTGGCATTGTTGACAACCTTTAGCTGACCTAGCGATCAATCGATAGATTGATAGATAGATATGTATTAATCCCTCAGGTACTTTCCTCTTGGAAATTCAGTTTCCACTAGCAGAACACTGACAGAAATTTGCATAGTAACAGAAATTTAAATAATAGAAATTAGAATAAAAAACAAAAGGGGAAAAAGAGAATATAAATATAAGCATAAATATAGCAGTCTGAAACTAGCACCACTGAAGAAACAATGGCTGTGAGGTCAGTTCCTTGATCATTAATATGAGATTGTATGACTAGATTTAAAACTGTTTGAGGCAGAAGACAACCATTCCCTGTTGAAGCCAGCACCATTTCATTAAAATCTAAAGTAGATAGCTTTTCACTAAGTATAATTAAAACCTCACTACTAGCTGGGGGGGGGGGGGGGGGGGGGCCATAACCAC
>VURO01050259.1:0-13437 GCA_015108175.1 Pelvicachromis taeniatus | reverse complement strand
TGGGTATGATTGCATCCACCCTTGAAAAGAGAAAAGAGGCTCTTTTGCAGTGTACCAGTCACCAATAAGTTGCACACGAGAGAGTATTGAGAGCTTCAGCTGATTAAACTCATACTTCAGATTTTGGACTTCAACCAGATCTGGGACGCGCACAGACTGCTTCACTGAGTGAATGGGTCAACAGGCTCATGGAGAGACACAGCCATAACCTCCTAACTGTCATTCTTGGACCGTAAGAATTAGCAGGATTTGGTGAACAATCGTACAAGTTTTCAGGTGTCTGTAAACATCCATGTAGAAGATACAATGAGAGAGAAAAGTGCTTCATTTCCAGAGTCCAGCTCTGTGTTTGAGCAGGTGTCTATTGTGTGTCTATGGAGAGTTTTCAGACTTTGTGTTGCTCTGAGGCGATTTGCCAAATATCTGCTCACTTCAAAGGAACGAAGTGAGCTTCTGACTGTTTTGTGCCAAGTTGTGGTGGGTCGAGTTGTGGTCCTTGCAGGGCACCATGTTGGTGACCCCTGGTGTAACGCTTATCAAACCACAGAAGTTTGACATCACTGATATCCTTTTGATATAAAAGTTACATGGAATGAAAATATGGATAATTGATGATGTTACAGTTTTACAGATGTATATTTCACAGTGTGGGAGTATGTACTAAAGATATCTCTTTGCTACAGTACCATAAGTGAGCTCTGGGATAAAGTGGACGTAAAGGCCAATCCACATTATTGTGGAAAATTAGTGTGTAACTAAAATTCAAACTTGTTAAATGTGTACTAGAGTCACCTTCATATCTGATAAAATAATGTCCAACGTTATAATTTTCCAGCTGCATAGATCTGATGACTTTCTCTGTTTAATAATGGCATGAACAAAGTTTTTTGAGGGGCTTGAATACAGATGTGTGAAAGCATTTTTTTCATAGCTGTTTTCCACTTTGCGTAAGTCTGAACGTTTTGACTTGCATGAAATTACTGAAATGTGTGATGTGGACATTTTAAAATCTATCTGACTCAATGATGATGTCTAAAGGCCTATAGGTGTGAATGTGGACCTACAGATGGAGGAAAGAGTTCATTAGAGTCCCTGGGTTCATGCGTGGACCACATGTGTTGGTTAGTCCCATTCTGAAGCCTCAGTGTTGGCTGCTGTTGTGCTGACCATATCTGAATGAGAGGACAGACCATAACGCCAGCCCATAATGCTAGCACTGAAACGGTAATAAAATTGGAGAATTTTGCTCACCTAAACCGAATTTTTAGACAAACTGTACCTCACAGCAAGCTGCGTTCATTTTCAGACAACTCTATCTGAACACTTCCAGAGTTTCAGAAGGCACTAGCAACACAAATAGGACGCAAGAGGAGCAGTTACTTAACTCACTCCTGGAAAGTTAGTTAGTTAGTTAGTTAGTTAGTTAAGTAAGCAGTTACAACTGCCTGTGCTGAAAAACCTGTCACTAAAAGAAACCTGTACAGTTAAAGGATAAAGAAGTCTTTTGTAGCCGGCTGTAAACGTCCGTTTTAACACAAGCTGGACACTTTTATCTGGGACTACCTGGTTTTGCCTTTACCATGGGATTTTGCCTCAACTGCCACTGAAGAAAGTGAAGTTTGTTCTGTTGCACTTCCTATTTAGCTTCCTTTTTCAGCCTGAAGAATAGAGGTAGACCCTTTACAATGTTCACACACTACCTGCCTAATTTTCGAGTTGGTGGGCCAAACTTGCCGGTGACGTCACTACAGTCATTAAAGCGTGACCTATAGTTTTTATTGTATTTGTTCAGATCAGTGGGACAGTCGGTGAATAAAGCTGTAAAGGTCAAGACTGAGTCAAATTCAAAGGAGTGGGTGGAAGACCATGGTACAGGAAACACACACACACACACACACAAACGCTGGTACATGTATCTTTGTGAGGACATAACACATTCTCAGGACCGTAACGCAAAAATGAGCCTCCCCTTTCTTCTTACCGAATTCTGATTCTAATCTTAACCTGAAAAACAAATCAGAAGCTAAAGAAAGCGACGACCAGACACAAACTCCTCATGAAGCTAAAAACAGCAGGGGCAGGCGAACAAACTGGCAATGGAAATCTCTCTTGGACATGCCGAGTACCACTTCCTTTTCCTGCCAAGCGATCAGCCAGCGCTGCCACTACCCTGTGCAGCATGTTTGTGTTAACGTTTGTGCTGGACATAGTGAAACATCAGCAATTTCTGAAGACTCTGGACAACATGAGGAAAAATCTCATTTCTGTTTCTTTACTTCAATTTTATTGAATTTTTTAAAATTTTACTGAAATAACAAATGTAAGAAAAAGTTAGTACAAATCTACTAAAAAATAAAGTTTTCCTGGTTGCACTCCTCTTCTGATCTAGTTGATAACAAAGTTAACATGCAGGCACAAAAGCTGGTGTGCAATGAGCGCGTTAACTCTTCATGCATGACCGTCGTCCCTGTAACTCATTAAGACTTTCTACCTACACAGGCTTTAGTGCACTGTCTATCTCTGAAACCCTTTTGACAAAGACAACATGCTTGATGCACTTCATAGTCAATGCTCTGAGAAAGGTTGCAGAAACATCCATCCATTCGCTTCTGCTTATCAGGGTGGCGGGGGCGCTGGAGCCTATCCCAGCTGTCTTGGTGCAGGTTAGACCTGGACAGGGCTACCGCACAGACAAGGCACTCGCATGCACCCAATGAACCTATCCCCACTAACTGCGTGTCTGTGGACTGTGGGAGGAAGCCGGAGCACCCGGGGAGAACATGCAGACTCCACACAGAAAGACCCCGGACTGATGAGGGAATCAAACTCAGGACCTTCTTGCTGTGAGGCGACAGTGCTAACCACTGTGCCACCGTGCTGCAGAAACATTTTGGTTCATAACAGGGACGCACTGATTGTTCAAATCTCTTATTAAAGGTTAATGTCATTTTGGTGCTTTATTTGTTTTTGTGATTTTTAATTTCCAAAGATTGGTTTTTTTTGTGTGTGTTTGTTTTATTTATTTTATTTGTTAAACAACTTAACCCTGACCTCATCCAGTCATAAAAGCTCCCTAACTCAGGGGATGCATCAGTGTCTATACATAACAGCCAATCTGACAAACGTGCCAAATTTTAAATTGTATCTTTAGGCAAAAAAAAAAAAAAAAAGTTTTGTAGATTCCAGAACCTAAAAAAACAGTTTGACGGGCATAAAATTATATTTTTGCACCAACAAGGCAATTCCCACAGAGCCATTAGCTGGAAACTGGTGAAGTGGAGGACCAAAGAAGAGGCAGGACTGAAGATCCATCTGTAGTGGATGAACACTATCTGGATGTCATTAATTAATAGGAAAACATCCAGAAAAGACTGGAGACAAGCTGAGGGCAGGGATGTCACCAAACCTGGTACTTGCAGTACCTCTCAATAGGCACCATGCAGTACCAAATGGAAATCATCTGCTTGGCAACAGCTTCATTTATCAGCATGACAGTGATTCCAATCACACTGGCGATGCAGTAAAAACGTATCTGAACTAGTGCTGGGCAAAACCATTATTGTCCTGATCGATGAATCTAGTGATGAATGTTTGGATGCATCGATGAATCTAATGATATATGTTACTGCTAAGCAGCTTACATGAGTTTAGCATTTACGGAGGTTGGGTGTTTATCTCTGAGTGTGTGTCTACGTGGGGGGTGTCTGGATGAATTAAAGGGTAAAAACCAGCGTTAGTAACAAAGTTGAAAACTTACGGTCGTTTTATGATCGGCCATTTCCACCTTACAAAGCCGGCAAAGACTGAATCACTTCCTGTTCGGTTCAAATATCCCCATACTGTAGAACTGCGTGTTCGGGGGGCGTGGTTTAAGTCCACATGTTACCGCTACTCGCTGCCGCCATGTGTTTTTTTGAAAGTGACGACGCATCGACGCAAATTTTTTACGTCCACGCGTTGTCCCAGCCCTAGTTGGTTAACGGTCTTTATGACAAGAAGAGCAAATCTATCGTCACTTGAAATAAGAAAGATTTGTCCAAGTTCAGATATTCTTCTGGATCAAGGGATTTACGCGTATTTTACGCGTCGACGTAATCGATTACGCCGACGCGTTGTCCCAGCCCTAATCTGAACACTATGGAAAACAACGAGTCGTGGTTTGGCCTCCCCAGAGCCTGGATCGCAACATGACTGAGACAGAGTGGGGTCATCATGGGTTTGACACAGACTGGAACAAAAGGGAGCTAACATCCAAAAAAGCCTCTAGAAGACTACAAATGAATAAAACCACCAGCCCTCAAGAGGCCTCGCACCAGGAGAATAAGCTGAATAGAAATAAATCAGTGGCGGTGCACTCACCCCAGCGTGCTGATGAAGCCGTTCACCGTGCCCTCGGCGTACAGGGATACGGTGTCTCCGATGTGGAGGAAGCTGGATGCAGAGTCCGACATTCTGCAGCTGATTTATTTCAATTCAGCTGCTGACATCCAGCAAATATGACGGCTCAGTCATCAACGTAGAGAGGCAGACTTGTCAGGCAGGCAGCTCCAATGGCGGCTGCTGAATTTCTAGACATCTCTAGAGCATCACGAGGACTTCAATGAACCAGCATTACTGTGGTTTGCATTGCTGTTGTATCAAATTTGATCTACTATGTGAGACGTTTTAAAACAGGTTCAGGTATCAGTACAACATTATTAACCATCCGACTTATGGATAGGTGGTCACGCTGCCCTGGTGACAGGGATTTGAATGGGGACTGTTTTGTTCACGCTCCTTACAGATGTGAGGTGTTACTGAGTGACTGCTGGGAGCGCTGCTTTCCTGTTAACCTCCATCTAACCACACATGAAGGCCCCTGATGCTGCTGTTGGAGAGGATTCAGGTTTACAGCACTTCTAAACTGGCTTCACTATTCAGACCTGAAAGCAATGTCAACCCTTAACACACGCTCAGTGGGCAAAACACACCACTGCTGCTCCCTCATTCTCACAATCTCACACCCAAAGCTTCAAAGCCACTCCTTCATTACAAAAATAAAAATGTAACACGTTTTCTGAGCACAGCACAGGTGTTTCTGTGAAAACACACCAGAGCGTTTTCACAGAAACACACTTTGTATGCCTTTAGCAGAGGAAAGCACGCACACAGACGCTTCTCCACAAAAACTAAATACGCTCACACGTCTCCTTCCTTCGTCCAAACCCCCGACAAGCCTGTCAGAGTCAGCCAATCATCTCTGGGTAAAGCCGCTCATCCCACCGACTACTTTTCCACCACCCGTGAAACTTTGGAGCGTCTCAATCTGCAAATATCGCCCGTGCCCTTTTTTCTTTTACTGCAGCCTTTCTGCATCGAACCAGCCGCTCCTGATGCACACAGACCCACATAACGCCTGTTTCAGGCTTTTTAAACGCCTCTTTCATCGCTTGCTCCAGTTCCAGTGGATATTATCCACAACCAGCAGTATATCAGATATATTTTTACCATAATATGACTTCATCAAATACACACAACAGGTTGAATTCGTGCTACTCCTGGTGGTCAGAGCGTTGTGGTGGATCTGACGTACACTCATGATTTAATCACACTATTTATTAACAGGGCAAATATCAAAATCACAATCACTTGTCCAGCAATAACTGCATGTTTACAAATTTACGTGACAGCATGTGTTTATGTTCCACAGCTGTTACTGCAAACCATGACCCAACACAGCCACAAAGTACGTGACAGTGTATCAGATTGTATCAGATGTGTGTAATGGTGAACGCGGTGTGTTTAGTGCATCAGCAGCAGCGCACCTGTTGCTATCAGGAGAGTTAGAGCACAACAAATGAAGCTCAGACAAACGCAGTTTGGGGTCAGGGTTATTTCCGGTCTGGCTGCCAGATTACGGTCAGGCAGGTGACCGCTGAAGTGCTCCACTCACTGTACGACCGCAACAAGTGTGCCCGTGAATGTGAACTGTGTCACTGAATTTTCTTGCATGTGTTTACTTGTTATGTTATCTCTGTTTGTTGTATGAATGAGTGACAGCCTCTTCCTCATAGTGACGAAGAGTGTCCAACTATGTCTCAGACCGACACTCACACCTGAAGCCACGTGTCCACCTCCACAGCCCAGTTTAAACTGCTCACCGTCAGATGTGAATGAAGCCGGGGGGGCTTCGCTCAGGCTCTTAACGGATGTGTGCACACTGAGCTACAATGGAGGCGCTCACAGTCACGGCGCACAAGTGCGCACAGAGCGCATGACAGCGGCGGTGCACTCACCCCAGCGTGCTGATGAAGCCGTTCACCGTGCCCTCGGCGTACAGGGATACGATGTCCCCGATGTGGAGGAAGCTGGATGCAGAGTCCGACATTGTGAACCCGCAGGTAGAGCCGAGAGAGGGGGACCTTCTCCTCCCCTCCTCCCCGCGTGTGGAAGTTCAGAAGCAGCGGAGAAAGTCGAAGTTTCCTCCTCGCGTGCAGCAGCTGGAGTCCGGAGAGTTGAGAGGAAGCGCTTCACAATCACCCCGCTTCGGTCCTGCCGCCTTCACGGACTCACCGGCGGCTGCCGCATGAGCGCGAACTGTGGAAGGAAAACACTGTGGAGGAGCTCGCAAACTTTTCACAACAGGAGCGCGCAGCGTGGGGACAAACTGCTGGTCCGTACCCGAGTGTGCTGAGAGGCCGCGCGGAGCAGCGTGAGAAACATCTGCGTGGAGATTGTGCCGCAGGTTAAAGTGTTCACGCAGGGCGCAGACACGCAACGCGGACCTGCTCCGTCCCGCCCTCTCAGTGTGTGTGTGTGGGGGGGGCCGTGCACGCTCGCGCGCTCACGCCGAAGACTCGGGTACTAAAAACCAGGAAGTGAGTTAAGGCGTTGATAAGGCTGACAGACGGCTTCAAGAAAGGAAAACTGCACACACACACACACACACACACACGCTCACGGGTGTAGCGAGCTCCGAGGCCGGTGTGAGGCGTGCACAGGCAGGCCTGCAGGTCGTGTCCGTGCGCTCCCGAGTTCAGCGACATGTAGCCAGAAGCAAACGGCTCCAATCAAAAATGTTCAAATGTTATTTTGCAGTAAATGACTCCTATTTATAACATGTCTAATATAGTACAGGCTCACATATTAGCAAGTAAGTAAAGCTTTGTAATGCATGTAGAATTCACCCGCCACTGCATTAGGTACACCAGGTCAATCTTTTATTAACACAAAGTATGCACAAGAGCGCACACCGTTAGACCTGGAAACAGATCTGATGGTGTGGTCTTACCATCCGCCACTCCTGGCAGCTAGGAACAGGAAACTGAGGCTTACCAGCATGTCATAGTATAATGTACACTTTGGCTTTCTTAGCAGCAAATGAAATATCACAGCCTACCTGAGAGCACTGTTACTGTTACTGCTTCCAGCAGGACCATGTCACAGCTCAGATCATCTCAAACTGGAGACAGACACTATCTCTACTTTTAAGATCAGGCTTCAAACTTTCCTTTCTGCTAAAGCATATAGTTAGGGCTGGATCAGGTGACCCTGAATCCTCCCTTAGTGATGCTGTGATAGGTTCAGACTGCTGGGGGACTCCCATGATGCATTGGGTGTTTCTTCTTCATTCACTATCTGTTAATAGACCTCTCTGCATTTAATCATAAGTTATTATTAATGTCTCACTTCCTCTCCTCACCCCAACCAGTCATGGCCCCGCCCCTCCCTGAGCCTGGTTCTGCCGGAGGTTTCTTCCTGTTAAAAGGGAGTTTTTCCTTCCCACTGTCGCCAAAGTGCTTGCTCATAGGGGGTCATATGATTGTTGGGTTTTTCTCTGTATGTATTATTGTAGGGTCTACATTACAATATAAAGCACCTTCAGGTGACTTAGCATGAACCACTTTTTCCCAGACTTGTGATACAAAAATGTAATTGCTACAAATTCAGACATGTTTTATGTGTTTTAAGTGTAAAAGAAGAGTCACTGTATTAAAAAGAAATGTTGGCAATAAACAAACGTCATGACCACTAACCATAAGTCAGGTTATGATGCTGGATGTTCTGCACAATTTTAATGACCCGTTAGAAAAAAATCTCTTTGCAAAAGCAACAAAATCCACGAGTGGGGTAAACGTGAAAATGTTATTTCTGGCATCTAAGCCAAAAACATGCATGAGGTGCCAACGTGCAAACTTATTTCTGGGTTTCAGAGTGGACATTAGAGATATTGCAGGTTTTGGCTCTTCACTCTCCAAAGTTTCCTGCTCAGTTAACTCCAACCAGCCGTGTTGATCTGAAGCGCACTGCTGTAACGTCTTCACAGGGAGCTGTTTGAACGGATGAAAATATCCCTGCAACACATCCTTCAAATCGTCCTGAAGTTTTCGAGCATCAACTGTTTTTCTTCTTTTGTCATCCAGAACTCGACTTCGCCATCATTGTTATGGGACTGAAATATAAACTATGACAACTTGTTTCTTTCAAAGATGTGAAAAGAGGAAGTTTGTGGTTTGCTATTGTAAGCCGCAATTTTCCGTCTCACGACAGAAACACCCAGAAGCCGTGTTTTTACCCCACAGATGTGCAGGCTGAGTGTGTCTGTGGACTCCTGCTGAGGGGAGAGTGGAGGTCTGATGCACTTCAGCTGTGCTCCAGTAAACATCACAGACGTCCTGATGGTTCACCAAGCTCCATGAAACAAGTATTTGCATAAGGAGAACCGACCAAAGAGATATCAAATGACAGCCGTCTGCAGGCTCGACTCAGTCTACAGAGAAAAGAAAAGAAGCAGGGCGAGAGACAGTCTTGTTCCTGATTGGCTGGAAGGTGTGATACGCTACGCTGAGGCGACACAAGCATTGTTTCCAGACCACTGAACTGGTGCCCACATCTGAGTTTCAGGGATTTAAATGATTCTGTTGAGTAATGTAGACGTGCACGGTGTCATACCTACAAGTGTCAACAACAAGTTAATTAAATCTGTTGAACAATGCTTTTGAAAATTACTTTAACATGAACTCTTAAAATACACGCCTTGTGTTTTTGGTTGTACTTGAAACTGATGTTTTTTATGTGGACTGTCGGGGTTATTTTGACCTTTTACCTCCAGTTTGTCTTTATGAGCTGCAACGTCACCCTTTATATTCTGTTATAACCCAAACACGTGGACACTGAACCACCAAACACACACACATACACACACTGGCTTGTGGTAATTGGGGTGCAATGCCACAGATGACCACTAGGGCACAGTGAGCTGTTTTCTGTCATGCGTTATTGCTCAACAGATATTTAGACTTAATCCATGTGAACAAAAAGCTCAGACTTCAGACTTTTTATATTTGTTCTTTTTACAGTCACATTTTGTAACCACAACACAAACAATGAGGTACGAGCAGCACTGTGTCCCACCCCTCTACCGGCTTCTGGAAGCCTGCCAATCAGAATGAAATGGGCTTTAAGCCGGGGGGGCCTTAAAGAGACAGGAGCCAGCCTGGATCTTTTCAGACAGTGGATCAACTGAGGCGTCACGTTTTGAGATTTTGCCTGTACATCCACGACAACAACTGCTAATAAGGCACATTAATGGTTAAATAGACACATTTTCAGCCCCCAGTATGACGGCCATGCTCCTTCTAATGGCAGAAATCCAGCATAAACCTCCAAGTGATTATTTGCAATTGTTGCAGCTGAAATAAAAGGCTGGTGACGTGTGGGACAGTTTAAATCAAAACACAATGCAATGATTTCGAAAGCTCACAAGCCGTATTTTATTCACAGCTGAATACAAAAATATATCAAATGTTTAAACGAAGAAACAATTCCATTTTAAGAAAAATATTGGCTTGTTTATGTCTCAAAAAAGTTGTGACGAGGCCAAGTTTGGTGGTGTGTAACATCTGCTCTTCCTTTAACAACAGTGTGTAAACGTGTGGGCGCTGAGGAGAGCAGCGGCGGCGCTTTGTCGTCCCGTTTCTAATATTTCGGTTGCTCAGCAGTCCTGAGTTTTCGTTCTCGTTTTTCGTGTCATGTTTGGTGAGAAGTCTGGAATGCAGGCAGGCCAGTTGAGCACCTGGTCTCTTCTTCTGTGAAGCCTGATGTTGTAATAGATGCAGCGTGCGGTTTAGCATTGCTCTGCCCTGAAAAAGATGCCTCTGAATGGGAACATATGCTGCTCTAACACCTGTGCATACCTTTCAGCATCGATCGCGACTTTCCAGGTGGACAGGTTGTTAGCTGCACAGGTGATGTTGCTTTACTCAACGTGTTTTATTGAAAGGCTTTTTGGATTGGTTGATAGTTGTAGTTTCAGAGGCAGGTATCTCTCCATGTGCTGATGTAAATGCGAGGAAAACTGCAGCTCAAGAATAGTCATCAGTAGTCCACTCACGCCACCTCTTCCTGTTCATTTACAGATTTATAACAACGTCTGAGTTTCCGTGGTCACGTGGCTGCTGGCCACTCAGTTTCACTGGTCTCTGTGGTGACTGAAAGAATAAGGGCAACAATGTGTTTCTTTCTCCTCCCACTGGAAGACCACTAGACTTCGTTTACGGGCCAACAGCAAGTCCTCAAGAGTGAAATCCTGGTTTCAGTTTAAGGTTTGGTTTAACTTAAAGTCTCGTTGGGATGAAAGGAAGTCAGCGCAGAGTCTTCTGAAGAAAAGAAAACAAAGAGACGTCGGGTGTGTTTGTGACACCTGGCGGCGTCTGTCGTCCTTAAATAAAAACAAGGTTCTCACAGAGACACAACTCAGTCAAATTGTGGTGTTCGGTAGTTTGAACAGGTCGTTCCTCCGCGCTATATCCAAATTTCTACAATGATTGAAACCTGCTCTTAGCTCCTTTGTTTTCAAATGTCAGCCATCAGGGAGCAGCAAACATCCAACAGTTCAATTCAATTTTATTTATATAGCGCCAAATCACAACAACAGTCGCCTCAAGGCGCTTTACATTGTAAGGTAGACCCTACAATAATACATACAGTGAAAAAAAAACCCAACAATCATATGACCCCCTATGAGCAAGCACTTTGGCGACAGTGGGAAGGAAAAACTCCCTTTTAACAGGAAGAAACCTCCGGCAGAACCAGGCTCAGGGAGGGGCGGGGCCATCTGCTGCCACCGGTTGGGGTGAAAGAAGGAAGACAGGATAGAGACATGCTGTGGAAGAGAGCCAGAGATTTATAACAAGTATACAACTCCCAACAAACTCCCAATATGTGGACGCTCCAAAGAAATGATGTGTGTGTGTGTGTGTTTGTGTGTGTGTGACATAGTTGCATTGATCATTTGAAGTGATGTGGGGCGGACAGATTTAGAAAATGACATCTGTTTAAATAGAGACTTTCCATCTGAAGCTGAAAACGCGCCACATGTCTCTCTGGAGGTTATGAACCCAGACATGGATGCTTAACTGGGGCAACGGGAGGGAGGAGAGCTGAAAAGCTCCAGAAGAAGACGAGGCAAAAGTTCAGACGAGCCTCGTTGCAGTTTAGAGCCGGCTCGTTTCGCAAAATTCAAGAAAAGACGAAACAATAATTATGTGTTGACAGTTTTTTAAAAGTAGTAATTATCAAAAGGTGTCTAAATCTTCATTCTCATAAGACTGAAAAGGCAAACACATCAGCACACAGAGACACGTGTCAGAGAGAGTCTCAGTCACAGGAAAGGATGAAGTGAAGGAGCAAACAGGCGATAATCCCCAGGGCTGAACACTGGAGCCAGGGCAGAAGCGCTGCACACCACAGTTGTTCTACTGGACGCTGCACATGTGAGCGCACACACTCGCACGTTGAAGCACGCCGCTGCACTGTGAGCTGATTGCCCCCTTCATAACCACCGCGTGGGCAGTAAATCAAAAGCGTTTGGATGCTGGTGAGGCTTAAAAGAAAAACTGAGTGAAAAGGATCAGATCCTGAGAATAGGTGGACAGGAATCACATGACCTCCCCCTCAAAGAGAGAGAGCCAAGAAACATGAGCCGAGCACTTCCTCTGTGCAGTGGCTTAATATGATTCCAGCTGTTTATATGATAAATAAACTCCTAATAGTGTCGTTGATGGAGATGATTTCGGTTTTTGCTTGAAATAATTCTGCTGTCCAGAATTATGGACAGATGTTTCCGGGTGAGTCCATGCAGCACTTTACTCTGTGCTGTTAACTACTTTCTGAAGGAGTCGGGGGTCGAAGCTGTAGTTTAGGGTGTTTCCTACACCTCCAGTTAATTTACTGTGGCTACAATCAGCTGATGAGTTAGTAAACTTGTAGCTTTTCCCCTGTTTGGTTTCTTTTCACTGAGAAAACTCCAAACAAACTGCAAGTGAACCAAAAGATGTTACTGCAAACCACGTGGGGACATTCAGTCCTCATACTGTCCAGGTGTGTTCGGGGCAGGAAGAAGGTGCTGTGTCTGGACCAGTGGATGATGCTCATAATAATACTGTTCATATTTATATTTGCACATTTGTGCTACTCTGTTGCATCCCAAAGTACAAAGCATACCTGGCAACGGGGAGGTGTTTAGCTCTAACTAGCAGTGTTCATGCAGTGGTCGGGTCACCTCCTCCAGAGGGTCGTAGCACAGTTGATGGTCCAAACAGCAGAGGTGTGAAAACACTCAGGGAACATTCAGATATGGACATACATCATTTCCAAGTGCAGAGATGGCGAACGAGGTCGATCAGGTCACTCTGTGTCTTCTGTCAGTGCTGTGGAGAAAAGGTTTAGCTGGAGCTGAATCAACCACAGAAACCAAAACCTGATTTTTAAAAATTTTTTTTGTCCCATTTGGATCTTTATCAGAATTATTGTCTGAAGGTCAGGAAGGATGCCCAACGGATTTATTCAAAAGGACCATCGCGGCTTTGCCTTAGTGATCCATTTGATTGACCTTTGTTATTATTATTCATTTATTTAATTTTCATTTGTTACAGACATGACATGATTGGGGGACAGGAAAAGGAGAGAGAGAAAGAAGGGGAGTGAGGGAGAGAAAAACAGAGGGGGAGAGGGACAGAGGGGGAGAGGGACAGCGAGAGAAAGAAACAAAAACAGGTCCACTGGATCACCTGTTGGAAAAAGCAAAGGGAAACAACAACAACACAATAATGTAATGCAGAGCAACACACTCTGCGGACCACAGCACTAACAGAGGTTGATGGTAACTACTGAATATTAGTTATGCAGTATGCAGGACTGACAGCACATAGTGTGTTCCAGAACAGCAGCCAGTGAAGGTGTAGATTGTGTCTGTGAACACCCGTGTGTGCACCTGTGTGGACGAGCGCGCTTGTATTCAAAAGGCTTCTCCATGTAATGGTTTATCAGAGGGTGTGGGGGGGCGTAGCTCCCTCCCCCAGTGTGTGAAACAGGCATGGAGGAGACCCAGGCCCCAGACAACCAGGGGCCCCCAGACTGAAAGAGCCCCAGGAGGACCACCCCAGGGGCAACTGCACC
>VURO01050254.1:11156-21650 GCA_015108175.1 Pelvicachromis taeniatus | reverse complement strand
ATGAATTAAAAATTTTTTTTTTTTTTTAAAAAAAAAAAATTTATTTTTTTTTTTTTTTTTTTAATTTTTTTTATTTTTTTTTTTTTTTATTTTTTTTTTTTTTTTAAATTTTTTTTTTTTTTTTTTTAAAAATATTTTATTTAAAAAAAAAAAAAATTTGGGGAAAAAAAAAAAAAAAAAAAACAAAAAAAAAAAAAGAATAAAAAAAAAAAAAAAAAAAAGTTGTAGAAATTAAGCTTGCATTTAACCAATTTAAGCTGAATCAAATCGGACTGAATAACATTAAAGGAAGTCTGGTGAAATTCTGTGATTTGTTTTGTAATTTTTATGCACTTAAAAATGAAATGCAGCATTTGATAAATTATCAAAAAGGTTATTTATAAAGACAGAGACAACCAGTGGTCCTAATATGGAGCCCAGGGGAACTCCTTTATATACTGAGAGGAAAGAGGAAAAAGACCCAACAAAATGGACAAATTGTGTTCTGGTTGACAAAAAATGTGAAAATGAACTAATAGCCAAAATGGCATCGTCAGACTTGAGGTTGTGCTGAAAAGAATGATACCAAACAAGGCAAGGCAAAGCATTTCTAAAGGTTAAATATGAAGGTCAAATCAGAAGTTGTCAAAAGCAGCCAATTATACACTGGACTCAAGAGGGTTTTAATAAGAGCAGGAGCATCCAACAGGTTTTAGGCCCTATGGAGCCCTATTTCATTCAGAGGAGAAAAGGTAAAGAGCTGAAGTGCAGGTTTGGTTACAGAGAGGACGTCTTGTTCATGAAATATGCAGAAATCTGGATGTAAAACTCAAATAAAGAACAAAAACAAAATGTTCATTAAAATAGTTAACAGTGTTACACTTCAGTTACAAATCAGTTCAGTTTTTACAACAAAACTGGCATCTCATTTGTGGCTATATCTTTTTAAAATGTTTTATTTTCAAGAATTTCTCACACTCATTAAGTAGTTAGTTAGTTAGTTAGTAAGTAAGTAAAGTAAGAAAGTAAGTAAGTAAGTAGAACTGTGGCCTTTTTAATTAAGGAGGTTGAATGATTTCTGAGCTGTCTAAAAGTCATCCAGTCTCAAATCCTTCAAATCTCATTAACAAATTCCTTTGGGTCTTCATTTTGGGAGCTTTGTTTGACAGCAGCTACATTGACATCATTTGCAAAATCACCAATATGGGGATATTTATGCAGTGTGTTAGTTAGAAAAATTCATCAATAAGCAATGATTAATTTTATGATAATGAGGGTGGTGACTTGGGAAGTTTCCCAGAATGAACATTAACAAGAGAGCATGGACTTGGTCCATAATAAATTAGATGTACTAGTAAGTACTCTCTTTCGGGTTTGGTTTTTTGGGGGTGGTGTTGATCTGCTTGTGTGAAAGCTACTGAATAAATTCCTATGTCTTACTCTGGTTTTAATTTATTTAGAAACAAAACAAAAACCTTTATACATTCTTAGCTCTGTCTCTCTATGTGCTGCAGGAGAACTATGAGTGGGAGTATTAGTGAAAGTGGTAGCAGTTATACTGGTTCCAGCTCCCGATCTAGATCCTCATCCAACACCCTGTCAAGATCACACTCTGGATCCAGAAAATCCAGGTACTCATTCACACAGTCATTGCCCTGAGTACTGCACTTTGCTAGTTAAGAGTTGAGTACTGTTATTACAATCATATCTTATGTATCTGTTGCCTTGGCCCTCATTGATCTGTATTTACTGAGGACGTAACCTAATATCAGTAATTTATATTTTCTCTTCTCTTGCTTTCATGCTCTGCCTGGGTTGGAAATCCTGCAGAAAATCCAGGTATACCAGTTGTTGCTCTGACTTTGTGTTTTGTGTTTGAGTATGGTGTTTTTTTGTAGTCACTGGGCACCCTGTCACTTCTTGTTGCAGATCACTTAGTGTGAGCAGCGTGTCGTCTGTGTCATCAGCATCATCCAGCAGCAGCTCCGTGCGCAGCGCAGACTCAGATGACATGTATGCTGACCTGGCCAGCCCAGTATCCTCTGCCAGCTCACACTCACCCACACCAAATCACCCCCGCAAGGAGCGAGGGCCTCCACGCGATCGGTCCCCACATGGAAGAGACAAGAATAGGGGTTAGTACAAGCCACCTGGCCCCCATTCAACTGGAACACAGGACCCAACAGGGGGGTGAGGGACAAGTGCATAGAGATATGAGGCCAGAGCAAGTACTATGGTTGAAAGGAGACAAAAATTTTGTAGAATACACAGTCAAGGTAAAAAGGATGTACACTCCCTATTATAGGTGTGTACTTTAACAGGCAGTAATGATTTCCTCTGCCAATGAGTGGCGCATTGAGCTCATCTTTGTCTCTCCCTGAATGTGCTCTTGTGACTGGCCAGCACGTCATGGAGTGGGTGGGAGTTTTTGTCTAGCATTGGCCTCATCTTGGACAACATCGACGTCTCTGACACCATCTTAAGAGAGTCCAGCTCCACTTCCGCAATGTTACTGGCCTTATGGATCAGGTTATTGAGTCTGTTGGCATCTGTAACCCCTCAACCTGCTGTCCCAGCATTGCAACAGCATAAAGGATAGCACTGGCCACAACAGACTGTAGGAAATCCTGAGCATTGTCAATAGATGTTAAAAGACATGTGCCACCTCAGATAATAGAGACAGCGCTTGTACTTTTTGTTGAGTGCAGTGGTGTTTTTAACCCAGTCCACTTTATTGTCAGCATGTACTCAGAGGTATTTATAGTCCTCTACTATGTCCACATTGACCCCCTGGATTGAAATAGGGGGGTCACTGGTTTTCTGGGCCTCAAAGACCACGCTAATTTCCTTGGTCGCCTTTGTCATGCTAGCCCAGTACTCATCTCATCACCCCCACTGAAGCATCCAACCACCGCAGAGTCATTAGAAAGCTTCTGAAGATCAAAGGTTTCTGTGCATTAGCTGATGTCCACGGTGTAGAGGATAAATAGGAAAGGGGAAAGGAAGGTCCCTTGTGGTGGCCCGGTGTTGATGATCACCATGTCAGACACACATTGTTGAAGACAAACACATTATCGTCTTGCGGTCTGTCTTCTGTCCTTCGGTTGCCCTGATGGTATTGAATGCACTGTAGAAGTAAATAAAGAGTTGACCGTCACAGTGCCTGCCTGCTGGTCAAGATGGGCACAGGCATGATTTAATGGGCAGATTGTGGCGTCAAATCCGAGGCAGGGTTGACTACTTTTTACTTTTACTCCCTACATTTTTAAACAAATATCTGTACTTTCTACGCCTTAAATTTTAAAAACAGACTCATTACTTTTGCTTTAACGCATTTGGGTCAAGTTATTATTTCGTCACTGCTAACCTCCAAACATCAAACCAATTTGAGTCTTACTAAAAACACATGAATGACAAGCCTGTTCGTGTATTAATCACCAGAGGATGTTGCATAAAAAGAGATGACGTGTGCCAAAGTCAGGGGTTAAGTCAGTTTTCACAGTTTGTTGCACAGTGTGTTGCTAGCTAAAGGTCCAGCTGCTGTATTTCACAGGCAGAGAAAAGAAAAAGAGCTAACTTCACTCAGATGAAGAAAGATAAGAAAGGCAGGACAGGAGAGGAAGAAGAGAGGTTAGATTTAAAGGTAAGTACTGCTCAGTGGAATTTGATAAACTGGAAATTTAAAGCTTACGTTACGTGTAAGTCCTCAGGTTTAAATCAGATATTTGGTCTGTACACATGACATTGTGTCTTATTGATATTGTGAAACATGCTGTGAAACAAACTGAAGCAGACTAACTGCTATTTAAAGGTCGCATGAAAATCCTCTGCAGGTTAGTGCAGGATAAACAGGTGAGTTTGTTGTACTGTGGTGGATTTAAAGTAAAGAGCAGTATGTCGGACTGGTGCACAGTGGCTGTGGATAGAAATTATTGTGAGTTATAAGTCTTTTCCCCACACTGAGCCATTGCGACCAATTTTAGGGTTCCTCCACCTGCTGAATCTCACTTTAACCCCTGACTATGCACATTTTCCTGTTTAGAGTCAAAGTCACCCTCTAGAATGTCAAAAGTCTTTTTCAGATTTAAGTTGAGTGTAAATAGAATAGAGTAGAATAAACCTTTATTATCCCACGAATGAGAAATTTGAGTGTTATACAGCTCTTATAGCAAGGGGAACATAAGTATAGAAGGGGGGACACAAAGTGGTCTTATATACATAAGCAAATGAGTTTGTATATACAAGTAACAATGTACAGACATATGTAATAAAATTGTACAGAGATATGCATAGAATGTACAGAGATATGTACACGTGTGTGGGTGGGTGTGTGTATGTGTGGGTGGTGGTGGGAGGGGGGGATATCCTACTCAAGCTGATGAGTAAGGATAACCATGTTAAACTGTTGTTATAGAGCCTGCAGCTGCTGGTAGGAATGACCTGCGGTAGCGCTCCTTCCTACACTGTGGGTGTAAGAGTCTATTGCTGAACGAGCTGGTCAGTGCTCCTACAGTCATGCAGGGGGTGGGAGGTGTTGTCCATGATGGATGTTAGCTTAGACAACATCCTCTCCTCCCCAACCTGCTCGATGACTTTAGCAGGGTTACACCGCCAGTTGTTCGCGGAGCTGTTCCTGTCGGCCTGAACAGCAGATGCATTGTCATTGGGAATACCCTGGTGCATCTATGGTTTAGTGAATCGCATCAGGCTACATTCCTAATACTCCCTCTGACTCCACACTAGCGCTGTTAGCGTGTCCAGCTTGTTTGCTAGTGACCGAATGTTCCCCATTATAATAGACTGGAGACATAGCTTATACCACCTTCTCTCAACCCACATGTTTGAGAGAACGCTATTTAAAACTTACACTCTACAAAAATAAGTAAAAGGGAAAGAAAGTAAGGAGAAAAAGTTGAAAGTATGAAGAAAAATAACAGGGGCCATTAAAACAGGCTGCAAGTCTTGGACGACTTCAAATCTTAGTAACCTTGGTTATCTGAAAATCTTGTGAACGTGATGGCTCACAAGAAGCAAGTCACGTAAGACTCTCAAATTGATACCATAAGTGCATCTACTAAAAAACTTGGACGACTTTAAATCTCAGTGACCTTGATCTCAAAGGTTACAGTAAATATTCAGAAAGTCTAGTCAATTTGCTAACTTGAGAACAAGACGATGTAGGATTTTCAAATTGATACCATACACGTGGCTACTAGGAGGCTGAGGAGATCCACTGGCAGTTGCTAGTATTTTTACATAATGCTTTTGCATTATGACTTAGTTTTTAAGTTTAAGGAACTTTTAAGGCCTTGTATGGGATATTTCAGATTGACGTAATCCACTCCCAGCTATAAGCGCCATCAAAAAGTAATCTTTGAAGCTTCATCTTCAAAATAGAAAGTCTCCTGAACCCAAGCTGGAAGCTGATTCCACAAGAGAGGCGCCTGATAGCTAAAGGCTCTACCCCCCCCATTTTTCAAAACTCGGGGCAACTGTAAGTAAACTTGCAATCAGAGAGGTAATTATGGGGTCCTATAATTAAGGACTTTGCATTTGAGAAGATTGTTGTTTTTTGTTTTATTTTTGAATTAATTACATTTGGGATTTAATATGGCCCTGTAAAGAGAAGTTAATATGGGAGAATTTCCTCTTTCTATTTGCGGTTTGTGAATTTTTGCACATTAGTGGGATTTTTGAAAAGCAATGATAACCTTTATTGGGGTACAGGTTACCATTAATCAAAGATTTGTAAAAAGCTTTGAATATTTATTCAGTTGTTCTCTGTTGATTCATTGGTTCTCATATTTCTTTTTTTCATCATTAAAGAAAGACCATCGAAAAAGGATGAACCCTTCAGAGAAGATCGAAGAAAGATCGACCAGTCTGGTGCCCCACCCAGAGAAGGAAATCCCATGCCCAGAGCAGGGCCTGGTAACAGGGGGGGGCACCCAGTACATCCTCCACCTGGAACCATGGGACCCCCTGGAAACTATGGTGGTTCAAGTTCCCACAGAGACATCAAGCTCACCCTCCTCAACAAGGTTAATATTCTGCTTTCTTACATTTAAAGGAGTCTGGTTATCTAAATCAGCAAACCTCATCTTTTTTGTTTCTAACAAGCTTTTTCTGAACCTTTAACTTTCAACACGATAAGTCCTGAAAGAAAATGTACTTTTTGTTATCTATACAAGTGAAAAATAGCCTCTTTTGACACACTCTGATAAAACATACTAGCATCAACACAACAGAAATACAACATGATTCTGTGCATCATGGAAATTCACCAACAACACAAAACTTTAGGAGCATAACTAATCCAGGCCCACCTATAACCTTTATCAGTGTGCCATCTGGCTTGATAAATAAACATGGGTGTCATCTCCATCGTTAATGAAATGTATGCACTGTTTTTAATAAAGATTTATAAAGGAAATACGTATAACGTGAAAAGAAACTTGGCCAACTTGTGACTTACCTTTGAGTGTGAGAAAAAGCAGTTTGTTTACTGATTGGAATCTATCCAAAAATTATGATTCAAGTCAGTGGAATGCATTACCACTAAACCCAATGGTTTATTATAGTCTCTGTTACTCCCATCAGTTACCACAACAACTTTGTTTACAGATCAGTTATTCCAAGGTCAACAACGGGATCACTCAGCTTTGTCATTGTAAGGACTAATAAAATGACAATAATTATATTTAGAAATCTTATAGTTTCCTAAACATAAAACAATAATGCTCTTTTAGCTTGTCTCACCTATTCAGTGAAAATTAAATGACTTAAACTATCATGTGAGGAAAAACATTGTTACCAAGATAAACACAGCAAACTAACAGAGACACATTGAACGCACCTCATTGCCAACTGTAACCAAACAGAAGAAAGTACATTCATCTTCGCAATATGCATTTCATAAATTGGATTTAACATAAGACTTCACCACAATAGTTGTCATGGGATCTCCAAAAACTTGAGTCCATCTTGAAGGCGACGACAAGACGCAGCAAAAACCACAGTATGTTTTTGCTTTGTGTCACTAAAAACAGCCAGTGCTGAACATTACCTCCACTCCACTGAGTTCTGAAACAAATGCGCATAGATGAAGGAAAATTATCAAAATGTTACTAACAAAGAACATTGAATTAATTCACTGTCAGTTACTGTCTACAAAGAACATTGAACAAGTCAAATGTTCAGTGGTGTCAGGTGCTACTGTGAAACCAAGCACAAACCGCTTCACTGTCAGAGGCCATAAGATAATCATTAGTAACCTTCACTAGTGCTGTTCCTGTGCTATGATGGATAAGTCCTGGTTGAAACTCATCAGAAGAATTGAAACAACTCTTTTAAAGCCAAAGATCTGCAGCTTGCACATTGAAGAGCTCCACATTGACCCCAAAATTGACATTTTGAACACACTGCGCTTTGTCCAACTGTAATATATTTGGTGGCACTTTTGGGGCCTTATTATTAGAATAAATTAATTAAAATATTTTAAACAGATTTTAATCTTAAGGAACTAACCTAAATATCCGGTTACCTTTAATCACTCTCTTGATAGAGAGTATTTATGCTCCCAGCAAGTGTCATCTCAGCAGGTTTATTTGCATTTTTGCATGAAACAATAGACAACTCTTTACTTGAGCTTTATTTTCATTCCAGTATGGACACATTTCTTGCTTTTTGTTCTGTAATATTTCATGAAAGTTTTAATTGTTCAATTTTCAGCAACAGGGAGACAAAGGCAACAGGAAGCGGTACCTGCCCGGAGACAAAGACAGGCCAGGTTCTCCCGTCAACAAAAGAATGGCTATGTCTCCAGACAAAGGTGAGAAACATGACTGACTAAATACAAGCACTTTGTCTCCCAGGGAAAATTGTCTGAGCCTAGCCCCTCTGTTATACAGGAGCTGCTGACATTCCTGGCACTGGAGCAAAATCTCCTGTGATAATCTACCAAGTGTGTCTAGCTTTGCTCTCAGGTCCAGAACGTATTGAATTTCATTCCTTCCTTCCAGTTTTCTTTAATTAGGTCTAAAACCCACCGAAGCTTCCATCCAAACAGTAATTGGGGAATTGCAAACAACAGAGGGTCTTAGCCAGTGATCTCAATTGCGTCCATCATCGTGAATAAACTTGCAAATCATGGACTTCTAATCTTATTTATCCACTCCACCAACCTGTCAGTTCAAGGGTGATAAACCCTGGTCCGAACAGATTTAATGCGCAGTAATTCATAATGTTCTTTTAGTGTGAGAGACATTGTGAAGGACTGCACCCTGACACACATTGACGTTAGGGCTGGACGGCCTCACTTTTATTAACAGACAATGCTCAGTTCTGCGGTTTTGACGGCGGACCCGTTCAGGACACAGGCACTCCTGTCAAGTTGTCTGTCATGCTCTCCCCTCCTCCGCCAGGCCGTCACTGTTATTGAAAAAGACACACACAGCTGTCATTCCCTCAATGCCGCACACCTGTTCAGCCCGCCTTCGTCCCACCCTGTGAGCTCGCTGCGTCACCTCTCCTCTGCAGCAGGCCAGAGACCACACCCCTGCCACAGACATGAACAGCGTGCTCTGGTCAGTCAGTACCTCTTTTGGGATTCCTACTCAGGAGATGACCTGAAACAGTGCTTGCACTACACTGCTTCAGGATATCTCGTTGCATAATCCACCAGAATGAATGCAACGTGATTTCCACGTGTGCTCCGCTGAAATGGCCCGATGAGGTTCTTGCACTGAAAAGTGACCTCCGTTAGCAGTAACGTGCACAAAGGTGCTTTTGGAATGCCCGGCTGGTTCACCACCTAGCACTCAGGGCAAGACGCATAATCGGTGCCGCATGGAAAATAATTTATTGGCGGCTTTTTGGAACCAACATCTGGGTGTGTTCATCTTCCATGCAAGTGAACGAGTCTTCACATACTGCCCCAACAGGTTAATAAACCTTCAAATCTGTCGCCACAATTCAGGGATGTTCCAGGCAAGAGCTAACCGCAGCCTTTACTCTATGCATTTTGCCCTAGCATTTTTTTCACAGCAGCACTATTGGATATTTATGGATGCCCCTATCCACACACCTAACATCCACCCATTCGGTCTAAGAGGCTAAGACCGGCCGCCTTAGGGACAGATTTTAATGAGGTCAAAACAGTAAGCAAAGTAACAGTGGAGTTTTTTTCACAGCTTATATCAATGCTGCTATTTTTTTTTTCTGATAATAGCAATAATCTCTTTCTGTGCCATTTGGGACTCCCAGGACTTGTGTGAAAGAAATGCTAGTATAAGCCAACCTGCTTGGACATACCAGTGTGGCTGCCCCGGGACGCACAAATAGAGAAGGAGCAAGACAAGCCTTAAAAGATTCCAAAGTGCACTCGGCACGAGCAGTTGGGATGTCATTTTTGGCATTCTCAACCATTCTTTATGATTTACAAGTGCTGGGTTAATTTGAATATCAGCTTCCATCCTGTTTACTTACAGTTATGTGCAAAATAATAGCAGTCTAACATTACTAATGTGTTTAAGTACTGATTTTGGCAGAAATTATGATACAACATGGGAACAAATTCATGACTAGGTGTAGCAGAGTGATGGCCAACCAACAGACTTAACAGACATGACACGCATGCTGCTAATTGGGGGTAATTGACTCATTCAATGAAAGGGGTGTGTTCAAATTAATAGCAGTGTAGAGTTCAGATATGGAGGTCATTCAATCTTTGAAGAAATGGGTGTCAATTATGGCTCTTATTAAACCCTCTGGGGTCTAGGGGTATAACTGGCCGTTTTACCTACTTTTGAATTTTACCTCCATAGTTCACCTTTAAAAACTGTTTACTTTGCCTTGTGTGCCTTTTTTTTCAGCACAACCTCATATGTCTGAATTTACAGTTAGTTTTTCATTTTGACTAGCTGTGTTGGCACAATTGATATAAAATCAGACAAAATCATAAAATCCGAGTAGGAAAAAAGTGATATATTTTATTGTACAAACCAAAAACATGTTTAATGAATGATTTTCAGAACTTAAAATGCAAATTTAAATAGTATAATTAAAAAAATATGTAAAATTTTTAAAACAACAAGCTTATATGAAAATGCAGCCAATGCCTCAGGCGCTTTTTGTACATTTATGTACAATATTATCAGGTGTCACAAAAACACTTCACACAAATTATTTGTGCCACTGAAGGAAAGTTCCCGTCAATCAACAAAGAAAGACTACAAAACACACCAACTACATACTCCAATAACTGTGTTGGCACAATTGATATAAAATCAGAAAAAAATCATAAAATCCGAGTAGGAAAAAAGTGATATATTTTATTGTACAAACCAAAAACATTTTAACGAATGATTTTCAGAACTTAAAATGCAAATATAATTAGTAAAATAAAAAAAAATATGTAAAATTTTTAAAACAATAAACTTATATGCAACTATTTACATAACAATGCAGCATTGCATGGATTTACAAGCCATTTACATAATTATCAGTCTGTCTCCC
>VURO01050253.1:9057-57105 GCA_015108175.1 Pelvicachromis taeniatus | reverse complement strand
GCGCTAGCGGGCTAGTTGCTAGTAGCGGCGGTGCACGGCTCGCCTTGCAGGTGAAGGGCAACGGAGCGACTGCTCCACCAGCCTCGGAAAGAGCCCCGCAAAGTAGGCCGCGTACCGCAGCCCGACCGACCCAGCCCTTAGAGCCAATCCTTATCCCGAAGTTATGGATCTGACTTGCCGACTTCCCTTAGCTGCCTTGTTCTAACATGCCAGAGGCTGTTCACCTTGGAGACCTGCTGCAGATATGGGTACAGGGCCAGCGACAGCTAGCTTGCTAATCTAGTCTCTTTTTTGCGCTAATTCGTACGGCACTACTTTGGCTGGCGGACAGACATGTGACCAACATATCACTCTTTTCCGTGTCTGATCACATGCCTTTCCGCCAGGCAAAATGGCGGAACAAACCAAAACAAATCCTCTTACGATGTCACAAAAATCATGAAAAAGCCTTAGAGGACAACAAGACAGGAAGCTAGCCTGGGCTAGCTAGTTAGCAAATTAAAAGTATTGCCTACTTGTGAATCTCCGGGGGACGGCACTGTTCTATCACATGGATGAAAGCACTGCAAGTACAAGTTACAGAGACAAAAGCATGCAGTAGTACAAGGGGGGGGGGGATACAAGAGGGCAGTGATGTCATCACGGATGACACTCTCTCAGCAGAGGAGCAGTTGGACCAAGCTGAGAGGATTCTTAATGACAGACGGGACCTTGTTTGGTTTCATCCTGATGAAATAAAGCCTTCATGGAGCAGACAGCTTTCCCAGGACTGAACTTGTGCCGTTGACCCGCTGTGCAGATCACAACAAAACTTTGACATTAACTTATCACATAAATCTGCTACAGGAAACAAGGGTATGCGTGACTTATAGAAAATGATCGGGAGCCATGCTGGTGCAAACGTGCCCATTCATCTTCCTCTGTGGCTCGGGCCCTGCTGGTTTTCATTTTGCCAGAGCTCTCCATGCACAAGTATGACATTTAAGTAAAAGTCACTCAAGTATTAAAAATGGATGTGCCCATGTTTGGCTCTCATTAAAGACAGAGGTCTGTGTTACAACAGATAAATCAGTATTCATGTCCATGGCCCCTGCATATGTCAGGGGAAGGACGGCTCGCGTTGAAGAAAATCCTCCTGTTTGCAGAGCCGCGGACAAATCATATCACAAAAGTATGAAACGCCGGGACGAGACGCTGATGCGAGGACGGCACTCCCATTCGCCTCTCTCTCTGTCTGCCTTTGTGACTTTAGCCAAAGTCGTCTTCTAATCAACTTTCGAATCGTCAATGTGAAGGTTATAGTAGCACCTTTCCACAGAGGTGCAGATAAACCTGCCTCCATCAACATTCCTGTCAGTGGCTGCAGGTCAGGCTGATACGATATCCATGGCCTTATTCCAAGCCTGCCTTACCGCTGCTGCCACCGCCGCGTCAATTTCAGCCCAGGAGGAAGTCGAATGCCCTCTAAGAGTGCCTATTCAACAGCAGGAGAGATGCCTTTTAATTGCCTGCTACGGCGCGGGACAGGAAGACAGTGTGCAATCGCGCCTGCAGGTCTTTGAAGAATTGAGGGAGGTGATAAAACTGTTTTAAGTCCTGGAACTTTAGCACAGCGTGAAGGCGTTTGTTTGCACCCATTCTTGTTAATAACGCATGAAGAGTGCTGAATGCGCCTGTCAGTAAAGACTGCAGTCTGCCCTCAGCTCATTTTGTTTTACTCGGCTTTCCAAGAAAAGACAACTGTCGGCTGTCAGATGTCAACATCTGTCTCCTCACGCCCATAATCCCTCACAATTTAGGGTTGGGTTTTTTTTGGACTTTGTTTGGATTAAGTTGTCGCCTCTATAAAGAAACAAAACTTCCCGGGATACGCACTTCCAAACAGAACATAAATAGTTCCTGATAGACTGGGTGGGATTAGGTTTCATTTACATTTCTAATTTTAGAGAAAAACTGTAAACTCTGAATAAACACCGACTGACAAACAGAACCAAAAAAAATAAATAACACATATCTCAACGTTTCCCTCATTTTCAGATAATCTGCTGTTTATTTTCATCTATTATAGCCAAAAAAACAAAAAAAGTTTTCCACACAGGATGTTGGAGGAACACTGCATGTTCTCCCCGTGTTTGCGTGGCTTCCTCTCACAGTCCAAAGACATGCACTTAGTGGGGATAGGTTAATTGGAAACACTAAATTGCTCATAGGTGTGAATGCAGGCGTAACTGTGAGTGCGACTGGTTGTCTGTCTATGTGTGTTAGCCCTGCGACAGACTGGCGGCCTGTCCAGGGTGTACCCCGCCTCTCGCCCCAAGACAGCTGGGATAGGCTCCAGCGCCCCCCGCGACCCCGAAAAGGAGAAGCGGCTGAGGATGGATGGATGGATAAAAAGACGATAGACGAGCACTGTTCAGCCAACTTTATTTGTACCTGAGTGACGAGGATGTTTCCTAACAGTTATGTCAGCCCTCATGAGGTGTTTACATGAATTAGCCTGAGGTCACGTGAAGTTAAGTGGCCACTGAATGAGTCTGTCAAACTCTTCCATCAGTGAATTTCCTCACACTAATAAACAACGTCCATATCAGGATCTGGGGCCTTCTCTTTATTGTCAAATGTGTTATTTAGCTTTTTATTATGACGTTTACAAAGGATGCAGAAAACACTGCTGCCTGAAAGACCCCTTTGTAGTCCACTTTTGTGGCTCGAGAGAAAGCAGATCGTGCAGTAATCAGAAGGTCACGAAAATGGGCGTCGTGGACAACCATTTAATTTGCCACATCAGTTTCCTCCCGTCTGTTATGCTGGTGATGTTTCTGTTTTTCCTACCAGTCAGTCCAGCGTGCTGCGTCTTGTTGACTTTTTTCAGGAAACTGGGAACACGAAGCAGTGTCTGTCCCCGCGGCAGCAAACGCGAAGAGCCAAACATTCAGAAGCCTTTTTATATTTAACTTTACACGACTCGTATGATACCGATCTGGTGATTTAAGACTATGATATTAGTATAGAACAGAATATATACTTTTAGACACATTAAAGTTGAAGACATTTCTATAACTTTTGTTGTGTGCAGTTTTTCCCAGTGGAGAAGTTGGAGGTTGCCTTTTGGTGGCTAAACGATGCATCGTCAACGCTCATCTTCAATCTTTATTATGAAAAACGATCAGGGATTTTTTAAAATTTGCATTATTTTCAATGAAAATAAAAATTATTTTCAATAAAACGCGCTAATTTAATGTCTTTGCTGTGGGGAACACAAGCACGCGTCAGTACTCTGGATGTTGAAAGTGCTTTTTGTTGAGAATTCACTGGAGAAGCTGGAGGAGTCGATGCTCTCTTAGAGTTTGTTGCTTTGTTGTCCATTAGTCTTGTGATTGACAAGCTATCAGCCAATGTGCACACCTTAGTTCTTTTAGTCAGAAAATAATCCGAGTACAACAAGCAAACACACCAAGGGACGCTTTCTCGTGTCTCTCTGCCCCCAGAGTCGTCGCTCCCTGCTGGCCATTAAAGAAAGTGCAGGTTTTTGATTGACCCAAATAATAAAAAGTCAATGACTGCTTATTAACACTGGATGACTGCAAAAGACCCGAAGTGGATCAAGTGTACAGGAAGACTGGTGGCGAGCAGGCAGAAGCTGAGCAGGTCGGTGAAATCGGGACAGAGAAGAGAGCTCCGCCTCTTCTTTCCTCCACCAGCATGTGTTGGGCTAATTCATTTCTGATTAGAGTCACTGGGCTGCTTCTCACCACATGAGGGAGAGAGAAGAGGGGAGAAAACTCATTTCCTTATTACCAGTCGATACCTCCCCGTGTTTCACCTGCACGGAGTCTGTTTGTTGGTGGGAAAGGTCGTCAGCGAGCCGCGTTTTTAACCGGGCAGAACAGGCGAGTGAGCGACGAGCAGACTGGATGGAGCACACTGCAGCTTTAACAGCATGAGCTGCATGACAGCATGCATGAGTGCGTTCACACGTGTGGGTGTGAACACGAGCCGGGCGGATGTGTTACACTGTGTGTGTGCCAAGTGCTCCACCTGCTGCCGAAACGCTGAAGGAGCGAGCGTGTCAGCGCGGATGATGTTGTCGGAGCTTTGACCTTTTGTTGTTCCTGCAGCAACAGGGATGCTGCAGACTGTAGAGTCACTCGCGCTGGGTTAAGAAGAGGCGGCTGGATTAATGCAAGCGGACAAGAGGAGCGAGCAGACAAGGAGACAAGAGCACCGATAGTAGCCTCGAGCCTTTGACTGTCTCCGGTTCAAGGTGATTCTGCCTTTAATTCACCATCAAATCTTCACAGAGAACTCATTAGACCCCAAATCATTCAGGAATTTGCCACAAGTGTAGGTTATACCCTCACTCACCTACTCACCCACCCACAAGCAAGGCAGGGAGATTAAAAACCTTGATTAGGGCCTCAAACAGGTAATTAAAACCAGAGGCAATTTTTCCATTTATAATTACATCCAATTAAACTGCCAGCAGTCTTCCTTTTGTAAATGTGAGGACCGGACATTAAAAAAATATCTCCGCTGAATTATCCCACACAACCCTCGCTACTCCTCCATATAAATGTTACACATGGCTAATGATGGCGACGTCGAAAGTTAATTGAATAATGGCTGAATAATGGGCAGAGAGAGGAGACGAAGGAGGAGCTGGAGGCGAGAAGATGATTACCTTTGTTGAAGAACATGGAGGCCATCTGACCCATCTCAACCCGCTCCACAATGTCGAAATGATCAGCGTGGCCTGATCTCTCTGTGAAGACAGGAAGCAGACGGCGGGAGTAAATAACACGCCTCGCGCTGGGAGTTCGATGAGCCCAGACTGATTGATATATACACATATATATACACACATGAGATGCCATTTCCCTAATGTTTCATGTCAATAATAACTTGCCTGTGTCTGCACTGCTGCCATGTGACTTGCTGATTGGATAACTACATTAATAAGAGGAGCCTGAGACGGCACACCTCCAACCAAGGTAGAAAATTCTCCCCAAAACGTGCTCGAATTTAGCACCTGGATCCAGAACACGCCCACGTTCAGATTACTTTGTGATATATTAAGACCATGTCTCGCAGTTTTTCAAATCTGAATTTTACCTGCATTTGTGAACACGTCCCGCAAAATGCCCAATTCTGCCCAATCGCGTAAAGGTAAACTGTGCTAAGCAAGCCATGCGAATGCATCTGTAACGTCTAATAAAGCCCTCGGTGAGACGTGTGTAGAGCTGAAACCTTACAAGGAGAGAGAGAGAGCCTGAACTAATCTTCTCTCCTGTTTCTATAAAGAGAGCGACACTCACGAACAGACAAGATGGGCCTCGTCTCCGGCTCCGATCGACCCCGGCACGTGACGTCGTCGTCGTCGTCGTCTGAATACTCTGACGTGGAGTCGCTGTTGTCAACCTGTTGAGGACGACAGAAGGAAAGCGTGACTTCCTGTTTTCCTCATTTCTAAACACAAACAATCAGCGGTCAGTTTACAAGCTTTCGTTCTTTTGTTCCCCGTGGAGGATGGAGGCAATCGCGTGCCCACGGATTCTCTGCAGATTAACGTCGATTAGGTGTTGATGAAGGTCAGATCTGTGCGTGAATTAATGAGTGACGGGGACCAAGAGCGGACGAGGAGTGGCGGCAGGTAATGACTGCGTGACAAACAGCAGCTACGTGGCCTGCCTTACAGCGACAGCAACCAGTGTTGGTCAACTTACTTGAAAATGGTAAATAGTTACCAATTACTTCTCCAAAAAAGTAATCCCATTACTTTACTGATTACCTGAATATGTAATAAAACATCAGACCTTTCAGCCCAATTCTATTTTATCTGCATAATCCATCATATAAAATGAAATCAAATGAAAAAGTCTCTTTTTAAAAATTGTTTTATTAGTTTTAATCTTTTAACTTTATGCACATTGAATCAAGCAAAAGTTTAATTATATGCAACAAGGAATGTGTTTAACACTGAAACCTATTTTCGGGGGGGGGGTCCGGGGGTTTCTCTGTGGACGTCACATTCCCGTGGCAGCGTGCTCGGTGCTCGCGCAGATTTAATTTTTGGCTGTAGAAATAGGTTTTCTTCCCACACAGAGTGTACAGCAGACGCTGATGTTTGTGTCGCTTTTTACAGAATCAAACTCAAAGTAATGTGATTACTTCCAAGCTTTAAACGCTGTGTGGTCGTACTCTCTCCTGCACTCCATATTATCCACTGTTGATCTGCACACGTCTTGTTGCCGTGGACGTCGCACGCTCGTACGTCATTGTCATGAGACACAAACACAACCACGGTTTAGTAACGCAGCCTTCTTACGGGAAAGTAACAGTAATCTAATTACTTTTTTGCAATAATAATCACTTTACTCGTTACTTGAAAAAAGTAATCAGATTACAGTAATGCGTTACTGCCCATCTCTGGTGCCAACTGTGCAGACTCAAACGCATTAAATGGGACCAGTTTGTCTAACCTTAAAAGCGTCTGCAGATTGTGTAAAAAAGGATCCGTTTCAATATTTACACGATGATTTTCAGTAACCACACACTAACAGGCCACAGATTTATTATCCTTTCTGAAACGCTGATCATCCAGTTACACTTCCCCTAAAACACCAGCAGAGGGCAGTCATGTCTCCCAAACGCCATTCAATCAGAACATCAAGCGTCTGAAGATGGAAGACGACCTGCTACTTGACGTTTTTGTGCAGTAGTCACAGAGCCTCCAGGCACCTGTACTCCTCCCATACTAAACCAGACCGCTCCTGCTGTCGGGGCTCCTCTTTAATACTTCAGTTAATAAAAAAAAAAAGAAGTAATTGATTGGTAATAGTAGGTGGAGTCTGATAGTTTCCTTTGTCTTGAAAATCAATCCCTTTGAATTCTCAAATGTTCTGACAACAAAAAGAGATTTGACTGAAACCGCTTTGAGACTGTCAATCCCTGCTGGTGAAATATTTCTAAGCTTTGGTATTGAACTGGTATTTATTGGCAGTTGGTGGGAGCACAGGTAGATTCAAGCAACCGCATTTTTGTGTGGAAATATGTTGGTGAGCACCACAAAAAGAGCCAGTGTGGGCTTTATGCATCAGAATAAGGCAGTGCTTCTCAATTATTTTATGTTACGCCACCCACTCTCCCCCGCGGCTATAAATAGTACAATTCGTCTATAAAACTGTTATTATAAGTACATCCCTGCAGAACTTTGTATCCATATTAACATAAAAGAAAACAAAAAAAAGAAAGAAATATAGGAACAAAGAATAACTTTAATAACATGGTTTTTTAGTCTGTAACAGAAAAGATTTAAAGTGCATGTAGTAGTACTGCAACCCTCTAAACTAGTACTACTACATTTAAAATGCATCAATTTGCCTGAAATTTAAAAAAAAAATCCTTAATCAAACTACAAGCATTTTCTGACCGACTGAAAAATAAAATGAATCAAAATCAAACACTAAATTTAAATTGATCAGCAACATTAACTACTCCAGTAAAGTCTGAAGCCAGGCGCTACATACGCGTCTGTGCTTCGGGAGACTTTCGTTTGTCCCGTTATCGCCGTCTCGCTCCACCTTTCTTTTCGTCTCTGTTAAATATTTTATTTTTCTTGTTTACTACACTTCATATCTCCTGCTCTGTGCTGTGTGTGTGTGCATGCTCAGTGCAATAAACCCTGCCAACTACTGTAGTGGATGTGCAATTACAATTTGTTGTAGTACGGGAAAAAAAGCCTGTTAGCTTATATCATTTAACAATATGTTAACTGGCACTCATTCTGTCTCTTTCCCCCCTTCCACACCAGCTGACAAACATCAAATGTATGTTCTGTGTTCAGTGTTAAGAGTTTAAATATAGTGCACAAGAGAGGTGAAGAAGGAGGGGTTTATAAGACAGAAGTGAGACCTGCTGTGATTATGGTATGGAGAAGGTGGCACTGGGAGAAACAGGAAACTGAGCTGAAGATGTTCAGATGGTCACTGGGAGTCAGCAGGATGGACAGGAGCTCAGAGTCACACAGGCTGAGAGGGTTTGCACATGTGCAGAGCAGGAGGTGGATACACTGGACAAAGGATGCTGAGGATGAAGCTGCCAGGCAGGAGGAGAGGAGGAAGACCACAGAGAAGATTCATGGATGCAGTAAAGGAGAAGATGCAGCGGGCTGGTGCGACAGAGGAGGATGCTGGGATAGGATGAGATGGATGTGGGGACCCCTGAGGGATTTACTGCATGAACAGCTGAAGATGATGTCATTATTCTGTTAGCTTAGCACCCACTGAATGACCGAGGCACTGAAAAATGAAGCTGATGGCAAAGCACAGTTCATATAAGCTTTCTGGAACGTTTCTTAATGCAAATATCTGCCCTGCTGTGTGTTCGGGTGGATGAACTTTATCAGTAGTTAATTAGCCTGTTGCTTGGCACACATGAACTGCCACTGCTCATTTAAATACGATAACTTTTACATGTACATATGTGACGTCTATCTTTACTAAGCAAGCCTTAAAACATCATCTACAAATGTATTCAAACATGACAAACATGCAAACTAAGAGCAGGTAATGGTGACCGACTGTTCTCTGGGTTTTGCTAAATAAACTCATTTTGAACCTGATGTTAAAAAAAAAAAAAAAAAGTGTATATAGTTGTTAATAGGCTTCACTCATGCAGAGGGAAATAAAGTGTTGAGCAGCTCTCCTGTTTCCATTAGATGGAGGGAAAATGCTGAGCAGTACAGCAGCCATGAATCACGGCTGAGTGTTCGAGGCTCAGTTCAAGCCGAGCTATTGTCCTCGGGCTCATAACTCCTCAACTGGAAACCCACAGGCATTAAGCAAGATGACTTCTGTACCCAGGGAGAAACAAAAAAGCAAAGGCCGAGCCATTTGGAGTACACAAAGATTTTTTTTTAAGGCAAAGTAAAAATGATTTAAGACTCTGTTGTTTCCTCTGGTAATCAGCATCGTTCTACACCGACGGCTTCATCCAAATTGGGTTTCTTATAGACGGGTGGCAAGAGGAGCACTCACTTCAGCTAGGATTGGACAATAAAACAAGAACAGCCCCCTAAATAAAAAAAAATACCGCTTCCCTTTTAAAAGAGAGAACTTTCAGGCTTTAAACTTTAAATATTCTACAGTCAAGTGATTTTTACTGGGAGTGAAATGAAGACAGTCACTGGACCTATAAAGAAGGTCCAAACGTCCGTGTGGTGATAAACTTGGGCTCAAATAAGGAAGACGTGAAGTGGTGTTTAAAGGTCACAAACCTCTAAAGTCGCACTAAAGTCGTTCTCAGAGGGAAAACAGTGCGAGCCGCTTTCATTCTCAAGTCAAATGACTCCAGAGTACTCCAGTACTTATCAGTGGACACTTCAATCGTCACACCTGTGCTATAAGATGTGGTAAAGCTGCTGTTTCTGTTGACTTCTTTGCACTCAGTCCAGCCAGAGCCTCGCAGATCTTCCACAGAAATTCTTCCACAATTACTGACATAGTCGCTGCAGTACGGTGATCAAACTGGAAAATGGCACAACCACTCGCATACCTTGCAATTAAATAAGAATAACTAGAATGAAAACAGCTGGTAGCCAGGTGAGTTGGGGTCCCTACTGCCGAGGAATCTGCCTCCTGTACAACTGAAAGCAGTCGCTGAAGGTTGAAGGCGTTTCTCACCAACTACAAAAAAAATGCAATCTGAGCAACCACCAATTTTTCCTAGTCGCAAGGAAGTTCCCTCCTAATTTTACTCATGGTGACATTATTGGCTTTACATTATGCAGACCAAGTGTGCAAGGAAGCAAAGGCCTCCTCTGACTGCTATGTCTCGGGTCTCTTTCACTCTCAGTGTTTACTGTAAACTTTTTACAGCTTTACTGCTGTTCAACATGTCAGAATGAGACCTTAACCAGGATTAAGAGCTAGAAACATCCCTCCGCTGCTTTTAAACACTAAACATTACTTTCACCTTGCTGCAGGGTCACAAGACTGTTTGGCTAAGCGTCTTATTAAATTCCCCCGGACAGGGAGGAACATTGACTTCTTTAATATTTGGTTTGTCTGACACTCATCCTCACAGCAAACGGAGAGCAATCTGTCCAGCCCACATCTTATTAAAAAGGATATTTACATATAGAGTAAGAGCCTGCTCCTTCTGACACTGTATCATCTCACCTCTTCCTGCTCTCTCCTCTTCCAGCGCAGCTGAGCGTTGGCCGCCGCCATCGCCTCGATCACGAAAGTGGTGGTCATGTAGCTGCAGAGGAGATGGTAATCAAGTTAACGGACCATATTTTTAATGACAGGAGTGTTGAGAAGAAAAAAAAAAAAAAAGTATGATCCATGATCCAACCCTGCCAAAGATTTTCCACAGTGCTTTCACCAACAGAAACCTTCATTTATTACGCCTCTGCAGGCTGGCGATGAAAGGAAAAGCGCCACGCTTCTGTATATACTAAATGAGGGATTTCTGAGAGCTTCAGATTAGAAGAAGTTTAATGAAAAATGGGTTAAAAAAAAAAAAAAAGGTTCATATTTTTGGGAAAATCCAGAAAATTAGTCTTTTTTTCCTTTTTAAACAATAAACGCATCTACACTGTGCCTCACCTTATAGACTTTCTATGTTAGCAATGACAGAGTGCAGAGTTTAGTTGTAACATTCCTTTATTTGGTGCAGGTTTGGGTGGGAGATTGGCACGAAACACTCAGCACTACAAAAGAAATGTTCATTTGAAAACTAGACATGACTGACCCTGCACACATGGTGTGACAATAACATGTGAATAATTGCAGTGCATGAACACGTCTTTAATAAACAGTGCTGCAATCATCCGCCCGAGCTACTTCTCACTCTGTGGGTTAACTGATAGGGACCAAAGGAAGTCCAGTGTCATGAAGTCATTTGAATGAGCAGTTCTCATATTTCTGCTACAAGCTCCTCTCTATTGCACTTAACTACAAGCATGCGTCTGAGATGTTTAGGGTACATCTGTAAATGGAAGATATATAAAAAAAATTAAAAATAAACAGGGTTGCTATCAGTTAAATCAACATGACTGACCAATACTGAAGGTAAGTGCTGGAACATAAAGCAAAAGCAACTCAATCAGTCCCTAAATCACCACCTGCTGATGTGCCTGCATGTGCCAATCACAGCTCCTCCCTGCATCATGCAGTTTTATGTTTCCAGTAAACAGTCTGAACCTGTAACGCTACATTAAAAGACGATAAAGAAACAAATTCATGTATCTGGCACAGAAGAAGATCGAGAGCTCGTTCCTAGAAGCAGCTCAGTCCTGCAGATTCAGGGCCAGCGATGTTAACCAAGAACAAACTGCAATCAGCATAATCACGCAGTCCTAATAGAAAGTAACCTGGACACAACGGTGTTTTTCAAATGTGCTGTGTTATTAGTGAAAGAGACCGTAAAAGAAGGCCTAATGGGTGGCAAATATCAACCAAAGAAAGAAATCCATGTTCACACTGCCTCCTGTGAACGCCAGACAGAAAACCAAAGTGGAGGTGGAAGTCAAAGACTATTATTATTTAACAGAGGCTGGATCAGAGCAACACTCACCTCATAAATCCTAAAAAGGTGATGAGCGCCAAGCTGACCACCCACCCGGCTTGAGCGAAGGCTTTGGGCATCGTCAGAGCTCCAGTCCCCACAATCAGGTTGAACATGTACACCAGCCCCACCTGGAAAAGAAACCACAGGAGGTAAAGACATGCAAAGGTGTCCCCTGATAAATATTAACATAACCCAACCAATTCCCCCCACGAGCATTTCATTTCACCTCTCTGCTGACTCGATTTGTCCACAGACAATCCAATATTTTCTACTATTGTGTAATAATATTAGAAAATATTATTAGAAACTATTAATGATTTGTTTTCTTTTTTTCCCAAGTGCAAAACCTCAGGCACCACAGTATCAGGTGCTCCTTGGCACTCGGGCTGATACAGATCAAGCTACTTGGGTGGAAGAATGGGCCAGTGTCAAGGGAGACAGTTGGGCTTAATTGGGCAGCACTTACGCTATCGGATAGCCGAGGCCTTTAATCATTCAAGGCTTTTACTTCCTGGAAAAAGGAAAACAAAAAAACATCTGACCAGCAGAGCTGACTCTTTGTGGCAAAGTCATGCTGAAGTAAGCAAAGTCAGGGTATTTACTAAGTGAGCTGTCAAACTGAGTAAAGATGCCTGACACGAGTAAAAGAAGAAAAGAGGATGTAGACGGATCTTTTAAGCTTCCTCTTTATTTATCACTGCACTTTCACACACAAAACTTCTTCTTACAAGCAGGTTTGATAAGCTGTTTTCACTAACAGTCATCTCAAGGCCCTTGGTTTGTAAGAATATTAGAGAGAGAACCCCAACAATGACATGAGCAGCACTTGGTGACTGTGGAGAGGAAAAACTCCATTTTAACAGGAAGAGACATCCAACAGAACCAGGATCAACCAATGAGGGGAGAAAATGGAGCATACAGTGAACATGAACTACTAATAGTAAATTTACCGTATATCTTCCAATAGTAGCTCTGGCGTTTATTCAAAAAATGATTTGGCCGGCCCGGCGTTTAAAAAAAGACTGGTGGTTGTTGGAGACCAGCTCTTATTCCATTCTCAGACGGAATGGACGTTTGGATTTTTTTCCTTCCTCGATAGCATCCGATGACAAAGCATTTTTGACACGAAAAGGTATTTGCCGCAGGAGGGCGGTAGCCCAGATGGTACAAAAAGAGTAGTAGCGTACAGAAAAGGCGGCGGGTCATTGGAGATCGGCGTTTACAGACCGGCGCTTAAAGGAGACCGGCGTCTATTTGTCGTGACATGTTTTCAAACCCGGCGTTTATTAGAAACGGGCATCAATAAGAGACAGGCCACTACTAGCAGATATACGGTAACTACAAGTAAGCTTGCAGTCTAAGAGTGAAGACGTTAGTACTCATTAGTACTCTCACTGGGGTATTTTTCTATCGACTGAAGACTTTTCAGAGAGCTTTTAGGACGCCCTGATAATTAGGAAGTAAAATAGTCCATCCTAAAAGTAACATTTCTGAGGCAGCTTGACTTAATTTCGTCATGTCCTAACATTATGAAGTAATTAACTCAACCCAGCTCGCAGAGCTCTGGGTTTCTAAATGTCAGGGGTTCACTCTCCGGCCCTGTGACAGGGCTTTTAACTCTCTCTGCTTCAAGGCGCTTTGCTCCACTGCACTGTTGTGTTTCAGTGACAAACAAAGAGAGGCACGTAGTTCAAACAAGTGAAAAAGGTCAAATAAGCAACAATACTGCAACTTCAGCATTTTTAAAGAGCCCTGTCAGGTGGTTCAGCATGTGCCTGACCTTAAAAGGAGCTCTGACACAGATGCAGCTTTATATCGAGATTTTAACCTGAGCAGTTTCAATCTGATATTTTTTTTATGTTAATTTTTCTAAAATTTGAAAAATTATCGTTTTGGTCTTTGTTTCCTACAGTGATACCATCACACACTCTAATGTCCTCTAATTTTCTATCCAGGTCAAGTAAATCATTTCCTGTCTGCTGTGTTACTCTTTCTAAGAAAACACTTTTAATTAAACTAAACTATCAGCACTGCTTTTGTGTTTAGGTGTCCTTATAACCAGCACCATCTTTTAGCTCCTTTAGTGACTAAATGCATCAGTTGCTTCAGGACAGAAGTGACAGGAACACAGCCATGCTTTCAAGTCATTTTCATCCACAGACAATTGCCCTCCACTCTCCTCTTTTCATTGACAGGAAAGCTGTGAATAACACACCTTCCTTTGTTTCCTTTAAACTACAAATTACAACCAAAAGCAGCACAGTGTGGCAGCCTATACAGGTCATAATGTGTTGAACATTAAACGCCCTTTCATGTGTTTGTAACAGCGTGCTTTAGTAGGAGAGGCTGCTTTAAACCAGCAAGACTGTGTTTTAAATATTCAAAGAGAGACTGGGAGATAACTCCTGCATGCTGGAAACTTACAAATGGAGAGTAGGGCTCTCCTGTGTCTGTAATTCCACCTGCCATAGTTGGTGACCCTGGTTCTCACCTCGCACCTGGAGAGAAAGAAAAGGCAGTCAGGTAGCTTATGAAGCCTGTTATGTTTCTCCCATGATGATAACAACTATCTTTAGTTTTTAAGAAAAGGTTCGAGGAGTAAATAACAAAGGGTTTGCCATTCAAAGTGCTAAATCTGTTCTTACTTGCATGGAAACAGAAAGCTGGTAACTTATCGTGCAATTTAGTATTTACTTTAACAATTCCATGAAGTATATTAGCTCAAAATCCGCGTCGGGACATTAAATAACTTTTAGGAGGTGCTCTTTAATTCGGCATAAATGTGAAGGTATGTCACGTCTTCTTACAGCTGTCAGTGACAAAAACTATACTACCTTGTTTCCTTTGAGCCATGGCCAGAAATATGACCTACAACATGTTTTTAATTCAACGGGTTAAGTATGTGGATCTTAACTGGTCACTGTGCCTTCAGTTAGCAGAGTTTATTTAGTTTCAGTGAGCTCACATTTGCGTGGCAACCGCTCCAGCGGGAAGCATAACGTCAGACTAGCACGTCTATCACGTATGAACAACAGCACAAAATAGTTACAAATAAAATGACATCAATTCATCAGGTTATCCTGCAGATACCTAGCTGCCACAGAGCTGTCATTGCTGGAAATGAAAGTAAACACTGCTCACCTCCCTCCTCTCTGGTTTGTGTTGCTAACTTAGCTGCTAAGCTAGCAGGATGCTCGGGATCAAATCCTCACTCGCCAGCCGAAAAAAGTGCACCTTTCCCGCCCAGCAAGCGTGGACTGCTTCGCTTTTATATGGCAGCCTGGAAGTCGGTGTAAAAGTGTAAATAAAAACACATTTCCACAGAGAAATACGTCTCTAACACGGCGCTAACTTCAGCAGTGAACTAACCGAACCAGCTGACCTGCTCCCGCATGAACCAGTCAAAATAAAACTGCCGCTGACGCAAATACACATTTCCGTTACTGATTTTCAAAATAAAGGCGTATTTACCCTGCTCGCGACGCAGTCCGTTGGCTGAAAAAAAAGGGCTTTTATTTTGAACATTTTGCGCCCGCTCTTATTGTCGTTAATTTGACGCTCCTGCTGTAAAATCACGGTTGAAATGTGACTGCATGTTTTAGAGTTTAATATCACATATTAATTAGATTTATTATTTATGGTAAACTTTAGCTGACTCTGCATCACGTTTTACAAATACATTTGGCTATTTGAATTAGCAACTATTTATTACCCGCCTCTCCGGACTGCCAGGGTTACCAATGTGAGCGACCCTTCTATCGGCATGTCTCCTCATATGACATGTACACGTGTACATGTCATATGACAGGTAAACCTGTCTGTGCCATAATAAAGCAGAGTTTTGGGCTCACACTGAAATCCCAGTGAAATACAGTTTTGTTCAAAGAAAAACCAAAATCCTTTTTTTATTGCCGTTTAAAATTCTGGCTTCAGGCAAGTGAGATTTGGTGCGAAATTACCACTGATGTTAGTATGAACCAACACCCTTCTAAAATAATCACATTTGTTGGAGACACAGTTGTTTTTATGTTATTTCAGTCCACAAACTGAGCTGGACCGGCACTTCCCTCTCAGGCATTTAAACACCTCCTCAGCCGTAGACGTGTTAAATTATAAAAAAAAAACAAAAAAAACAAAAACAGCTGTAATCCATCAGATCCCCCTGTGTCTTAACAATCGAGCTGTGATTCTGAGAAGTCTGTTAAATTACAGCCAGCTTTCCTTCCCGGCTGCAAATATGATAGATTTTATTAATGTTGTAGCTTAGCTCTTTTCCATACTGCTGACCAAAGCATTTAAAATTCACACTCATTGCAACACAGTGTGACAGCAGTTGTACAATCCTGACTGCACACTCCCAACATAGCTTGTAAAAGTCTTCACACACACACATGCACCCACACACACACACACTAACTGCTTCCAGTTTGTGTTATGTGTTTAAACTCTTCATATTTTCTAATATTGTAGTTTTATTTCACTTTATAATGTCACACTGCCGCCCGTAGGCTCATCTGTGTTTCTGATTGGTCAGCTGCTCTCAGCTCCAACCATGTGAACACTAAACTGATTAACCCTGGGTTAAGTTATCAAGTTGATAACCACCTTCGTGTGACTGCTTAGCCTTATTGAAATGAGAGCATGTGGGCAGATTCAAGCCAACAAAGAGTGAGCGATTGTCCATAAGCTGAAGATGGAAGCGTAGGAAAAGCAATGATGACAGAAACAAAACAAAAAGACACTGAGAAGAGTTTACCATTTACTCATGACTAAAGCAGAAACAGTTTCATTCTTACAAATCACCAGTTCAAGAAAGAAAAGCTCGAGTCTTTAGAGCAGCCACGACTGTTTGCTGTCACCCTAATCTGAGAAAACCGTCTTATGATGTGAAGCCGCTTGTATTTAACTGAATACAATAGCATGGATGAAATCAGTATATTAAATCAAATGGCCTTTGTGCATCTGTATTGTTGGCTGGCAGCTGAAGCACAACGTAAACACACAAGAACTGATTATCAGACCAGGTGGGAGTGGAAAGGTTTTCGGTGAGTACAATGACCTTGAGATGGAGTACTCCTAAGCACGAACAAACACGTCCATCCAATTTATCGACCGCGTGTCCAGCTCGGGCTCGCAGAGGGGCGGGAGTGTGTAGCAGCTACCAAGAACAGGTCACATCCATCCATCCATCCATCCATCCATCCATCCATCCATCCATCCATCCATCCATCCATCCATCCATCCATCCATCCATCCATTTCTCCTTAAACAGTTCAGGCTCACAGAGGGGTGGGTGCCTGTAGCAGCTACCACAGGGCGACAGTGTACACCAAGAACAGGTCACATCCACCCATCACAGTCATGTGCCCCTGCATTTTTAAGAGGTATCCTCAATTAATGTGGAAAGTGAAAAACTTGAGAAAAATTCTCACAATCCTCTTTAAAAACATTTCACTTCCAAGATTGTGCAACCACAGAAGACTTGAACTTAAACACACAGGACTTCCAGCTTAAATTCAGGCGGTTAAACAAACATTATTAGGTGAATTTCGAGGAATTGCAGCTATGTGTAGATACAGTCTTCATGGACAGGTGTGTGATTTTTTCATTCAGCCCACACGCTGTGTAAACAGTTCTTTCACAGCTGTCTGCACAGTGAGAAAGACAATTTACATCACTTCAGCTATAAAATTTCAAACCAGCTGTGCATTACAGTAGAGAACAAACTGTGCTGTGATATTTCTATTTGTCCAGTTCAGGCTTCACATCAAACGGACGGTATCGACAACACGCCTGAGCACAAGTCCACCAAATTCTCCTCTTCACAGGAGAAGACAGCAACCCAATCAATCCCTCCCATTTATTTGTACAATATACTAAATGAAGTCATGTAAGAGTTTATGTTCACACTTGTCTGTCTCTCTAAATCTCAGGGGGTCCGCGCTGCTCTGCTGGCCCACCTGTGGGCAGTTTCTCCTGCCTGTGCTGTCTGCTTTGAGCCATCAAGCTCTTCGTATTTAGAGGCTGGATGCTGCTGCTCTTTACTGCCAGATAAATCAGGTCCTCTTTGCTCGTTTTTGTGCTCTTTGTTCTCTGCCCCAGTTTGTCTGTTTTCTTCACAGCAGCCTGTTTAAAGCCCTACTTGTAAAAATGTTCACCTGGACCTCTGCTTACCTGAGGAGTTTTGCAGTTCCCGCCAGCCATAGTCAGTAATTCCCAGTAGCTGTAAATAGAAGGACTTGCCTGCCTGCCCATTCTCCTGTGACACTCATCTCTTTTGGGCCTCCGCCTTCCCAACTTGCGCCTCCAAAGCTCAAGAAAAAACAAATAAATCACCAAACTCTACAAAATCCTGATAAGCGCACTTAACCCCGTCTCTCTGAGCGGTCGCCCTCCCGAGCCTCTTACCTGCTTTTCAGTAAACGCTGTAACACTTCTGACAGCTTAGTGAGTCAGTTTCTGAGTCCAATATTAGCTCAAATATGACCGTTTGTCTCATTTAGAAATCATATCAACATAAAATTTTCAAAGCCAAAAAGGGGGAAAAAAACAAAATCTTCATTTTTTCCCAGTTGATTTTCTTTAACTATCTTTAGGTATCGATATGATGATACGGGATATAGTGTCAAGTATTTAAACTTTTTAGCAATAAACCTTCTATAGTTTATTATACTGTTTATTTCCCTTTACTGGTGCCACATTTGTGAGGAAAATGCATTTGTGAGTTGAGTATGAAAACATGGAGCATTGTTCTAAGAAAGAAATAATCAACCAAACCCAAAACCCTTTTTGTGCTAAGGTTACTTCCTTTCCATCAGAAAAACCTTCAAAAAGCCCTTTTTCAAGGCTCAAATCTAATCTAATAATAAATAATCTAATCTAATCAAGTTTTTGTAACGAAGCAAACATTAAAAATTTGATTTTTTTTTTTTAACTCAAACATTTAAAATATAATAATAAGGTGTTTAAAATGACAATAATAACACTTTAGTTAATGACAGCTTCTTTCCAACATGTTGCAGTTCAATCAGTGGAAAGGTTTAAGCTGTAAATATCCTCGAACGCTTTCCTTCATGTCGCACAAACATTGTTCCTCAGGAGAGGTCCGGGCACTTTAAAGCAAACTTAATGAAATTAGAAAGTAAAAAGGCATGGAAACCTTGACTTTTAATGAAGCCGCTTTATTTAATATTTGCAGAAGTTAACAACAACAGTTATAAATGCAAATCAATAATCAATCAATAGTTCAATCAGTCTGAATGGGATATCACTTGGATCAATTGTGTGTAAGCTACTGTTATATCTCTGAGGATGTTTCCTGTGTCAATTAGTGCCCTATGTTCGTTCTAGGCTCCACCTCCTCTGTCCTGATTGGGTGCTGCTCCAGGGACCTCCCTAATTGCCAATCAGCAGAGCACTATATAATGCCGGTGCAGCTGTGTGTTGGGCCCTCTGGACACTTTTGACTGCTACACTTATTACATTAGATTAAAAAATCGTATAGTAGTATAATTGTAGTATTATACATTACATTGTCACATTATATTACTGTTGAGAGATCAATCATATACTTCATGGTTTTGCACTGATTTACTTTTTGGTCAAAATCACAATTTTATCCAATTTTATTTCATCCAATCATTTTTTTTCTGTCTATCATCTTCACACAATGATTTGCATGTAATTAAAAATCAATTCTACACTGTATAAGCATGCACCGGCCGATTATACACACAGCACGTAGATTTGTAGGCGGTTGCAACAAATCTAAATCATAACACCTTTGCAATCCACGCTAAATACATGAACACCAGAAACAAAGCAGAAGCAATAAAATATAAAACAAAGAACACATGATCTGTAATTTCAGCCAGTCTCCTGTAGCGTCCACGCTTTTCATCCTCGCTGTCCCGTCTTCCTGCTTCCTCTCGAACTGCCCTCACTTCATCCAGGATTCGTTTCAGCAGGTCGCGGTGATCAGGAAGGTAACACCTGTCTTCTCTAACCTGTCCTTTCTCTTCGGCTTGCGCAGACTCTGAGTGGGAAATGAAAGAGATCATTTATTGAGCAAGCAGCAACAACGTTTCTGGTCTGGTTGATTTTTGTGCTTTCACTGAAAAAGCTTAAACATGTCTGCCCAGCACTGAATAACAGACGAGCACATGGCAGTTAACAGAGACCAAATCAGAGCTCAAAGAAGAGAGAAGATTGTGAATGTGCATACTGCCAGGAAGATGAACACAAAAACACACCCGTTTTTGTGTTTCTGTGTCTGTTTTCACTGCTATGCAGATGATACCCAGTTTTATTTATTCATGACGTCAACAATTAGTTAAACTGCAGGCGTGTGTTAAGACAAAGACCTCTAATTCGTCTGAATTCAGATAAAACTGAAGTTGTTGCACTCTGGCCTAAAAATCTTAGAAGTATGGTGTCTAACCGGATACTTACTCTGGAAGGCATTACCATGACCTCCAGTTACAGTGTGAGGAATCTCACACTGTAACTGGACATGTCCTTCAGTCTGCATATTAAACAAATATGCGGGATTGCTTTCATGCATTTATGCAATATAATAAAGTAACGTCCACTGAGCAGATACTCCAGTGATGCACAAAGAAAACAACAAAAAAAACCACACGGAGAGCACAAACAGAAGGAAAAGAGTCAAACTGACAGGTGAAGAGTAAAGCCTAATACACAGCAGATAGAGACAATCGAGGAACCAGAGGTGGGAAGACTGAAGGAAACTGCGGGAAATGAAGCCCCAGGGGACAAGTAATGAAAACCAGTCTCCAAAATAAACCGAGAGAAAGACAACAAAGCAGCTACAAGAAGTGCTTCTCCTTCTCAATGGTCTTTGTGTTACTTTCATTGTTTTCCTCATCTTCATGCAAAGAAAATCTCCAAACACGCACCTGTGAGATCGCCCGTTTGCAGCTGAATATCCTCATGGGCGTGTTCAAAGCTCTGAGCCTTCTTACCACAATAACAATTGAGATCGATTAAGAAGGTCACCAACATGGCCTCCAGGACACTTATCCCCACCAGGGCGAAAACTCCAGCACAGTACATGGCTAGAAGGCGCAGAGAAATTGCTCGTCGATGTATTGTTACTAAAATCCCTCCACCTCATTAAAATCTCGAGCTTAGGTCTAAGAGGCTGCTCACCGATCATTGGCAGGTTCTTTTCTGTGGAGGGCAACATGTCCTGAAGAATTAGCAGTAAGACGGAGATGGACAGGAGTATCGTCACTTTGAAGCTCAGCTTTTCACCTCTGGCCTCACTAATGAAGAATGATGCCAAATCCAGGATCAGGAAAAAGAAAAGCGGAACGATAAGATTTATGACATACAGCATTGGCTTCCTCTCCATTGTGACCTGTAAAACAGATTCATCAGAGAAAATAAAGACCTGGACAAGACATAAAGAGCTGTCAGCAAAACATAACTGCAAATATTTTCTTACCATGTATCGAAGTTTGTTTCTGGCTCGTGGTCCGTTAAAAGTTATCAAGCTTTTGAGGTCCCACTCTCCCATTGTGACCATGGCTTCCTCTGAGAGTTTATTCAGCACGTCGTCACTGTTGAACGTTCCTAATTTTATAGTTTTCTCTACGGAGACAATCAAAAAGACATAAATTGTTCCATCAATTGCTCTGGAGCTGACTCTCTCGTAACTTACCATTTGAGCTCATTGGTGAAAATGTGATGTTGCAGGATTGTGTATCAAAAGGAAACATCATGAGATCAAGACTGCAGGTGTAGGTCAGCCGCTGGCGTTCACTAGTGTACATCCAACCACTGGAATTCACGGTCACCAGAAGACTCTCTTGAATGCTCCCAGTATCAGAAACACTGGCGGACAGCAGCAGACACAGGAGGGGAGACAGAAATTTACATTATGTTTTAGTCTCACCAACAGTCACCACTATTATAATTTCAAGCTTAGCACTGAGTGTGGAATACAGTTGTTTACTTTTTACATTTTTATTTGGTTTTTATTCATATCTTATGTAAATTGTATTATTTAGTTCCGGTGCACAGCACTTTGCATCAGCTGTGGTTGTTTTAAAGTGTTTTATGAATAAAGATGATGATGATGATGATGATGATATGTTTTGGGTCATTTGTCCATCCGTACTGCCCAATCAATCTGACTGCATTTAGCTGGATTTGAGCAGACAGTATGAGGTCAAAACCTCATTTGACTGCTTCTGTCCTGTGTCACATCATCACTAAACACCAGTGTCCCAGGGCCAAACCATCACACTGCCTCTGATGTGGTATGCTTTGGATCATGAGCTGTTCCACACCTTCTCCATACTTCTTTCCTGCCATCGCTCACGTAGGGGGTCATATTGATTTCATCTGTCCAAAGTGTCATGGGCTGAGTGAGTGGCTGTGTGGGTTTTTCCATGTTTTGGCAACAGTACCACCCCCTGGACGGAGTTCTCATCAACGCACCTGGTGTGCTCACCTGACGGTGATCCAGGGATTATCAGCCAGCGGTATTTAAGGCCAGCATTCTCAACCATCCTTTGCCAGTTTGTCTGCTAACCGCTGTTAGTAAGAGATTGCGCAAGTTCGCTGTGCTTTGTTGCTCCTTGTGAGCCTCCTTGTGAGCCTCCTTGTGCGCCTCCTTGTGCGCCTCCTTGTGCGCCTCCTTGTGCTCCCAGTAGCTCTTCTGAGTTTGCCTTGTACTCACCTGAATGCTGGCCTTGCTGGAGATTCTGTGCACTGGCTCACTCAACCCAACCCACTCACGGCCATCCAGGACACTCACCAAGTCCCACTCAGCTATCCCCTCCCAGGACACTTTCCACCTGTCTGCAAAAGCCCCCCGCCTGAGTATTCCTCTGTGAATCATTAGCAGCTGTGACATTCTGCGCACATGTGAACTCACCTCACCTGGAGCTTATGAGTGGCTTGCCCCTTGCACTGAACCCTCCTGAAAAGCGTTCACTTAGCTGGGGTTTGTGAAGGGGTGAAACGGTTTCTCTTCATCATGGAAATGATTCTGCGATCATCCACCACTGATGACTTCCATGGAAATCCAGGTCTTTTTGTGTTGCTTTGTTTTTCACAAAATGTGCCAAATATGAATGCCCTCAAATGAAGGTGAGAGTCTACACATTATGTCAATGTCCATTATATAACTATAATTTGAGAACGTTTCAGAAAACGGGTATAAAATCAAAACGTGTCAGTGTCCAGATAAATATTGACCGAACTGCACATCTGAAGGAGAAAAGTTCCTGGATATTCCCTCCTCATCGTCTTTATCATTGTCACTCTTGCAGCAGGTATTTGGGTTTTGGCTGCCCATCTAGCATTTTTATCATGCTTCCTGTTGTTGTTCTGTACATTTGCTATTGCAACTTCTCCAGTCCAAATCACATCCTAGTGTCCTCGCTGCAGATCGTGGTGAGTTGGATCTGTGAGTCAATGTCCTGCTCACTCCTGGAGTTCAGTCATCCACATAGCGAAGGTATCACTCCACTAAGTGATGTTTCATTTACAGCCACTCATTGTGATGACCGGGGTGAGGGGGTTGACACCTGTGCAGGGTCACCTTGTAGTTGGCCTTAAGTGCTGTTTCCCTTAATTCCCATCAGTGAATTAAACTTATTTAAAGTGAAGTGCTTTCCTGAACCTCCTCATATTACCCCTTGAATAAAAGTATACAAGCTCAAATGATTTTGCATTTGTGTGATGAAAAGTACTTACTCCTCATTGATTCTCACATCGGGGACCCACAGAAGTGACTTTGGAAGGGTTATCTCTTCTATCCCACAAAAGTCTGAAGAATTCCAAGTAAGGAACTCATTTGTCCAAGACTAGGAAAAGTAAAATCATGTAGAGATCATTCTGACTCAATAGGAACAGTTTGAGAGTTAAAAGAGCCAAGGATGTCACTAAAGTCTATATATTTACTGATAACAGACAATGGTTTTTCAAACTGGAAACTCAACACAACACTGCCAGTCCGAATTCTTACCATGTAGAGCCAGATGTGATTTGTGATAGTTTGAGACTTCTCCTCCTGCACACAATCAATAACACTGAGGTCAGTATTCAAGGACACTTTTCAGCTTGCTTAAAAAGATGAATTCAGCCGAATTATCGAAATAATTTTTCTTAGTTACGTACTCGTGTATATAGACATTTAATAAGACCAACATCTCAAAACATAAGACTTTTATTTGATTTAAAGATATCGTCATCAGCATTTGATGCTAGCATCACCCTCTCCAAGTATTCACGTTAGGAGCTGGGATGGTGTGTGTTCACCTCCCTTAGGATGTCAGAAACCCTGTTTGCCTACGCTGCCATCAACCCACGCCAGCCCCGCCTCAGCCACCAGCGCCACACACCTAAAAACATAATGCTTTTCCTAGCCGCTTACCCTAACCCTAACCCTAACCATCAAAAATGAATGGCTAACCCTGACCCTTACCCTAAACCTAACCATAACCTAATTGTAACCCTGACACTAAAACCACATTTTGAGTGTGAAAAATGGCTTCAAACTCGTGGGGACTGGGGTTTTGGTCCCCACGAGGGATGTCGGTCCCCACGAGAATAGTAAACTTCCAATTTTTGGTCCCCACGAAGACGTTAATACCCGTCCACACACACACACATGAAAGCAATCAAGCCCACAAGACTCCAAAGTAAGTCTGGACACAAATTATAGAAGACAATGGGTTACCAAAATAAAACAGGAAGTAAAAGAGCAGAATAAAGATAAACCAATAGACATAATAGAAGGAACAGAAAGGAAATACAGAGGGAAATATCCAAATGCCACAACAACAAATCACAGAACCAATCTACTATGAAAACAAAGTCAATCATAATAACTTAGGAAAATCAACAAAAAGCAAAAAACTTAAACAAACATGAAACCAAAATTAAAAATACCCATGGCTCGAAGTTACAAGTGTTAAATTATAATTTTATCTGGTCTGGTAATAATAATTTAAGCACTGTGCAAAAAAAGGAGTATCACTTACCACTTCTAAAATCCCCAATAGAAACATGTCTAGCTGAACCAGTGTGGAACTGGTCCAGCTTTTCACTGGTCTCATGATTTGCAGAACAGTATTTGATGCAGTCACGTTCAAGTAGTTCAGCAGATCGAAGTATGAACAGTCTGAAGTCTGACTGGTGGAAAACCCTGCTGGCAAGAAACATAAAATCCTAACTTACAGGCAAAATATAAGACCTAAACATCAGAAATGGATCCAAGAGCAGCTCAGAAAAACCATTAAAGTGCTCAAATCAAGGTCAAATTTAAAAACTCACCAATTAAAGAAAGAAAAGCTAGAGTCCTTAGAGCAGTCATGGCGGTCTGCCTTCACCTCAGTCCAAGTAAACGCTTTTAAACTGCACAGATGCTTACATAAATCAGAATCGCACAATAGCGTGGAGGAGAAATTAATATATTAAACAAATTGAACTGTCAAGTTCACTAAAAATCCTTCTATTTGTTCCTGTGTGCTGTTGAAAGAGAAATAATATTGATCACCTGTACATTTGTGTCGTTGGCTGGCAGCTGAGTCAAAAAGTCAACATACATGTAAGTAATGAACCGGGACAGAGTAGAAAGGTTTTCAGTGAGCAAACTCTTCTCGATGCCCACCACACCTTTGGACAAATAAACAACCAACATGTACATGGTTATAAATGATTTTCATTAAAGAAACCTTTAAAAGTCATATAAATACCCGTATAAAAGAGGTGGAACAACGAGTTGGAAACATGCTGTCGCTGTCTCTGCAAACATCCGGATAAAATTCACCATGAATTGTAGTATAAGATGAAGAGTTCCTGCACGGCTCCACCACTAATGAACCCTGTGGTAAGTTTGGTTTTTACCAACTGCAGAATTCATTTATTGATAATTAATCATTCAGTTCTACTTTCATTTGCTGTTTCTACATACACCAATTTAAAAGCTAATAAGTGACCCTCTAAGTCACTGATTATATTTTCAGCTATAATACAGAACGCTATCTAATTACAAGAGGTTTGATGCAATTACCGTATATCTTCCAACAACCACGGTTTCTTTTAAACGCCACATTCCAGTAAATGCCGTGTTTGAAATCATGTAATGCAAATAGAAGCGGGTCTCTAATAGTAGCTGGGCGACCTTCCACCCAGAAGTCCCTCTGCGCTGTCTTCTTCTTCTCCTTTTAAATTTTATTGCCGGTTGGCAAACAACTGAATGGTGCATTACCGCCACCAACTGGTATGGAGTGAGAGTGGAACGTCGCTCAAAAAACCCCAAAAACCCTCGTAGGTCCTCCCTGTGTAGTCACTCGGCCAGCTGTTTCCAATCAGCCGTCATCTACGACCAGCAGCGTTTAAGCTGCATGCAGCGATCATGGAAGTGGGATTATTACACTAAACTGGAACTGTCAGCTAGCGAATCTGCTAACTTTTACTTCCTCTTGAGTAACCATGCAAACGTCTTAGAACGTGATGTTATCAAGTAATGACCACAAACATCCAAGAAACCCTTACCAACTTCTTTGGGAATAGATATTTTTCCCGAGCAACCACTGGTTGTCAGATAGTTGCCAACTTGTCTCTAGACTTAGATGACTGAGGCTGAACATGGAACAGTTTGAGGTACTGGGTACTTTTATTTTACGGCAGGAAAAAATACAATAGACATATTTTATTTATCACACAAGGTAGGAAATTCATGTGTTATAGCAACCAAAACATTAATTAACCCCAGATAAAAAGCTTGAACAATATTTAACAGGTTAAATAAACAGATTTTCACCAAACGTCAGTAAGGTAAGAACTACACAGAAGTCATTATTGCTCCTGCATTCCTGTTGCAGAGGCCCATCCTCTAAGCCGACCCTGGTCAGGAGTCTTCAGCTGGACATAACCTCAGCCATGCTGAGAGTTTTTGATTCTGCTCACAAGCAGCTGACAAATGTGTCTTCAGAGGAACCATTCCTCTGACATTTTGGCCCATGTTTACATGATAGCATCATACAGTTGGTGGTGATTCATCAGCGGCACATCTATGATATGAGTCGCCCATTCCTCTACATGCCAAAGGTGCTCTATTGGACTGCAACTGACTGTGGAAATGATTTGAGTACACCAAATTCATTGTCATCTCCAAAAAACCAAATTAAGTCTGTCTGAGGTTTGTGACAAAACATGTTTTCCTACTGAGAGTAGCCGTCAGAGTTTAAGAGGCCCATTTGGACCATTCTCTGTAAACCTTAGAGATGGATGATTGGGAAGACTCCGGCAAGTCAGATTGAATTTTATCACTAGTTTTTATTCTTATTATGTTTTTAATTTTTGTTTTCAGTTCAGTTTCTTTTCAATTTCCTTCCAGAGTGGGTTTCCTCGAGTTTTGAAAAAGACGTGTAGTAATTATTTACAGGTTTCCTCCTGCACTGCATGCATTTAGTAACATTGCCCAGGGAATATTTCACAACTAAACATTTCTTTTCATGCACCGACTCATTATACTCACAGCACGAAATCCACTCAATTCGGTTTAAATAGAGTTTGTGGAATCCACATTAAATATGTCAACACCACAAAAAGTGTAGCGGCAATCAAATATGAAACAAAGAACACACGATCTATGATGACAGCCAGTCGCCTGAAGCATAGTTGCTTTCCACTGACTGCGTCCTGTCTTCCACATTTCTTTTGAACTGCCTTCACTTTCTCAAGGATTCGTTTCAGAAGGTCACCGTCACTTCTTTTTGGTTTCCCCTCACCCCTGTTTTCAGTTTCAGCAGAATCTGTGTAGGAAATAAAGAAAAAAAATCAATATAATAAACATTTAGTATAATACTAATAATGTGAATATGATGCTTGTTGACTTTTCCCAGTTGATTATTCTATGTCAAGGAAAAAGCAATTCTTACCATACCGTATATCTTCCATTAGTGGCCTGTCTCTTATTGACACCCGTTTCTAATAAACGCCAGTTTGAAAACATGTCACGACAAATAGATGCCGGTCTCCAATAGTAGCCTGGCAACCTTCGACCCGGAAGTCCCTCCGCTGTCGTCTTCTTCTTCTTCTTCTTCTTCAAATTTTATTGGCGGTTGTCAAACAGCTGAATGGTACATTACTGCCACCAACTGGTATGGAGTGTGACTGGAACGTCGCTCAAAAAAAACAAAAACCCTCCGTGCTGTTGTCGGACATCTCATCACTCGGCCAGCTGTTTCCAATCAGCTGTCATCTACGACCTGCGGCATTTAAGCTGCATGCAGCGACCGTAGAAGTGGGATTATTACACTGAACTGGAACTGTCGGCTAGCGAACCTGCTAACTGTGATTTTCTGGTCTTTTACGTCCTCTCCTGGAGAGTCGGGTGGAGAGAAGTTTCGGGTCTGGGCTACCACAGACCAGGAGACACTCGGGAGCAAAGGAGGAGCACAGTTGGGAACTGCATTATTTGTGAACTGTTGGAATACGTTTTGGAGCACTGTAAGTAAACACACTGTCTTTTCACCTCAGTCTATAAACCGCACTTGGGTCCTCTTTCCCTCTCACTTCCGTGACAATTCCGAGAAGGGAATAAAAGCCTGTTTCCAATAACCGCCGGTCTCTTTTAAACGTCGGGCCTGCCGGATAATTTTTTGAATAAGCGCCTGGGCTACAATTGGAAGATATACGGTAGTCTACGTACATACCCAGCAACAAACAGCAAATAAACAAAAAGTGGTTAACAGAGACCAAACTTAAGGTCAAATGAGAGGGACTAATGGTCTGCAATTTCATTTCCATATCTCAAAGAAGAGGCTACCTTCCACGGCCGTGGCTTCCAGGGGTTCTAGCTGAACATCAGTCTTGGCATCTTCACAGTTTTGAGCCTTCTTACAAAAACGGCTAAAACCATCGAATTCCATTAAAAACATGATCAGCATGGTCTCCAGGACACTTACAGCCACCATTGTAAAGATGACCATGCAGTAACTGGCTAGAAGTAAGATCCAGAGAGATTATGTGTCAGTGTCATTTTACAAACATCTGCCACAAGGAAAGATAAGATAAGAAATAAGATCGTCTTTATCGTCACCAACAGTGAAGAATAGCTTAGCAGCTCTTTGGTTTAGCAGCATAGATAGAGCAACAATATAAATATGTGGAAAAAATGTATACAACATAGTGCAAGTAAAATATCTTATCTGAATCCTCACACATGATTGGCATGTCTTTTTCAGTGGAGGGCAATATGTCCTTAAGAAGCAGCAGTAAGACAGAGATGGACAGCAGTATCGTCACTTTAAAGCTCAGCTTTTTCCCTTTGGCCTCACTAATGAAGAATGAAGCCAAATCCATGATCAGGAAATAGAACAGTGGTATGATGAAATCTATCACATAAAGCATTGGCTTCCTCAACATCGAGACCTGCAAAAACAGAAAGATTCATCAGAGACAAAGAGATTTGGGCAAGAGTGTGAAAGAGCTGTTACTGAGATGTCATCCCACATATTGTCTTACTCTGAATGAGACGTAGCTTTTATTTTCAATGGTTTGATTAGATGTGTATATGTTGATGTGTTTGAGTTCCCACTCTCCCCTTGTCAGCATGACTGTATCAGAGATTTGAGTAAGGAAGTTTTCGTCGCTGATAGTTCCAAATACTATAGAGTCCACTATGAAGACAATAACACAATGACAAATGACTCCAAATCATTTGCTCTGACTAAAATAAAAAGTGAACCAGTTATTACAGTTAATCTGGTGTAGTTTACCGTCAGAGTTCAGAGATGAAAATGAGATGAAGCACGTTTGCAAATCAAAAGGGAACACGAGGAGATTTAAACGACATGCAAAGGTCAGCCGCTGCTGAAAGTCTGTGTTCACTGAACCGTTGGAATATACAGTGACCATTGGACTCATCCGAATGCTCCCATCATCAGAAACACTGCAGAGAGAAGAGGAAACGCATCCGTCAGTCATCTGCCAATAAAGTGATTGAGGGGTTGGTTATTCATCATCAAAGCTCGCCCACAGCTGGCTGTTTCACTTTATTTCCTTTAACCTTAAAGACGTTCAGAGGGAGCGCAGGAATCATGCAGTGATCTTCCCCCACGTCCAAAGCAGTCTCCCTTAATTTTAATTTGCCGTATCACAGTTCACAAACAAATTCTAATTCTGTACAATAAATTGTAATTATTTTTCATGCACATTCAATTCGGTTAAATTCAATTTTATTTATGTAGCGACAAATCACAAAAACACTTGCCTCAAGCTGCTTTATATTGTAAAGTAAAGAGAAAACCCCAACAATTATATGACCCCCTATGAGCAAGCACTTTGGCGACAGTGGGAAGGATAAACTCCCTTTTAACAGGAAGAAACCTCGCCTAAATCACTGTTCCTATTTCTCATTTTCCTAGCAAAATATGGCTCAAGACGTTTGCACAGCACTGCACCCTTTTATATAAAATCCCCTGCAAGCAAACACTACATTTCTGCAATGAACTATACTTACTCTTCAACAATTATTATATCGGGGAACCACAACTTCGAGGTTGGAACGGACAGCTTTTGTATCCCACAAAACTCTGAAGGATTCCAAGTCAGGAATTCATTTGTCCAACTCTGGGAAAGAAGGAACATTGTAAAAAATGTCAGAAAAATATGAATAATAGATCAAAAAAGTTATAGATCGAATAATATTTGAAAAGTTAGATAAACATAAGCCTACAGAGCTTGTGTTTATGTAACTGATGTAACTGCTGACATAATAATACTGACAAATGGACCTTTAGCTAAAGTGGTCATCCTGGTGTTTGAATGTGCCAGACCAGTTTCTTACCATGTGGACCCTGATTTCATTTGTGAAAGTTTGCGACTTCTCATTCTGAAAACAGTAAACAGTAAAGAGACAAGTTATCGAGGGAATTTCTGAGGAACTGCGTTGTTCTCTTAAAAGGATCAGTATTTATTTCCAAACAGTCGGGGGTGTATTTCTTTATGTTCTGATGCTCTAAAAAAAAAACAATGCATCCAAAGAAATGCTGTGCTGTGTAAAAGGTAAGCCAAAATTATTTGCAAATAATCAAAAGTCTATGTCTGGTTGAAGATCAGACATACCCTACGCTTTAATGTTTGAAATGTTTTTCTGCTTTTGTTCAGTCCATGCGAGAAGGACGATAAGGACGCTTACCGATTCTAAAATGCCCAACAAAAACAAGTCCACCTGAACAACGGTGCTTTCGGTCCAGTTTTTCACTGGTCGCATGGTTTCCAGAGCAGCATTTGATGAGGTCAGGTTTAAGTGGTCCAGTAGACTATAGTATGAGCAGTCTGTAGTCTGACTGCAGGAAAACCCTGCTGTGGACATGTAGACAAGTAAAACACATGACCTGAAACTCCAGATCCTACACAACTACAGAGAGAACTCCCTCTTTAACATTTGGTTCCCATCAAATGTTCAATTCAAAGTCTAATGTAAAAACTCACCAGTTACAGAGATAAAAGCCAGAGTTCGTAGAGCAGCCATGGCCTTTTGCTTTCGCCGCAGTCTGGGTAAACCCTTTTAAACTGTAGAGTCTTACACAAAACAAAGCATGAGACCTCAATACATCAGCTCGACTGCATTGTCAATTATAAACAAACTTCTTTTTGTCCCTCTGTATGATTGGACATGATACCAATATCCTGTACAGTACTATTGTTGAGCTACAACTGAAGCAAAAAGTCAACATGAGAAGATCTCTTTATTACATCAAGTCTGAATGGAAAGGTTTCCAACTTCCACTTGATGTAATAGTGAATGAGCCCACAAAGTATTTGGCTTTTAGTCAAATAGAAGCTTGACATGTGGCTATAAATCACTGTAATTAAAAATGCTGAAATGCACACAGGAAGATATTCAACAGTCAACTTTGTTTTTGTGAACTAAGACCGAGAGCTCCTAAATGCCTCCCGTGCTGAAAATGTAACTTTTCAGTCTAAGTTTAGTGGCATTTATTTGAGTACAGTGAGCTTATTGTCATGTTCACCAGTCTGGGACAATCTGACCTTTGTGACGTGGTGCTTAATCCCGCCGGAAGCAGCAGTCAGAAGACGGGTCCACGTTCAGTAACGATACTCAGGAAGGCTGTGCTGTTTAAATGATGCTGAGCTGGTACTGAGGGACCCAAAGTGTGCCAAGAAAATATCCCTCACACTATTTCACCAACAGCAGCTTGAACTGTTGGCAGGATGGACCAATGCATTCATGCTGTTTATATCAAATTGTGACCCTACCATTCACACAGCAGAAACCGAGACTCATCGGGCCAGGCAGCATTTTTTCAATCTTCTGTTGTTCAGTTTTGGTGAGCTGTAGCTTCAGTTTCCTGTTTTTAGCTGATAGCAGCGTCACTCAGTGTTATCTTCTATTGCTGAAGCTTATCCGTTTCAGGTTTCAACATATTGTGTATTTGAAGATGCTTTTCTACAGACCTTGATTGTAACGAGTGGTCATTTGAGTTATTGTTATCTTCCTATCAGCTTGAAGCAGTCCGTCCAATCCTCTCTCACCTGTGACTTCAACAAGACACTTTTCCCCAGAGAAGTGATGCTCACTGGACACTTTCTCTTTTTCAGACCATTCTCTGTAAACCCAAGAAGGCTCTGTGGGGAAAATCCCAGCAGAGTTCAGTTTCTTTGTCTAACATCAGCAACGATGGCACATTCAGTCACTTAATTCACCTTTCTTTCCAATTCTGATACTCAGGTTGAACTTCAGCAATATATTTAGCTAACTGGAAAAAAAGCAAAATATCATAGATAATTTTTTTTGTATTTGTTAGTTTTCTTTCATGAAATGGGAACTGATGATCTGACGGTGGGACCGGGTCCATCACGTCAGCACCTACTGTGATGACAGCAGTTACTATGGTCTGAAAGCAAAATTTCCCATTTTTTGTCTGAAGCAGGATTAAACAGTTATGTGTTTGTTTTTATCCCTTACAAAGTTTTGCCTCTTTCATTCCATCCATCCACTTCTCCTTTTCAGGGCGGCGGGGGGCGCTGGAGCCTATCCCAGCTGTCTTGGGGCGAGAGGCAGGATACACCCTGGACAGGTCGCCAGTCTGTCGCAGGGCTAACATTTTGCCCCTTTGGCATGTTAAAAATGTGGCGTTTTGCTAAACCACACACAGATGAATCTATTTATGTGCTACCCTGAGACAGAAAGTGTAATTTGCCCTGATCAGTTTTACTCTCAAGTCTCAAGATTTAAAAATAACATCTTCCAATAAAATGGTATTTGTGTAGAGGTCCAAACAGGTGAAACTTTTCAGAGATCAAAGACGAATCAGATCAGAAGTATCTTTAAAACGCATCTTCTGAAAATGTACAGTACTGGGAAAAAGTATTTCCCCATTTTTGATTTCATGGTTTTTTTTGCACTTAAATTTCAAGTTTTGGATCATGAAAGAAATTTTAATACTATACAAAGATAATGATTTCATTTATTAAGGGAATTAAAACTATCAAAACCTTCCTGAGTTGGTTAAAAAGTAATTGTTCCCTAAACGTAATAAGAGCAGATTGTCAAACAGCTCTTACTATAGCAGTTAAGTAAAGTTTGCTCAAACTGCTGTTGGCAACAAACCATCTGTCTCATCAGGCAGGTGACCGCCACTGAAGATGCCACTGATAGGACAGTGGAACATCTGCAGGTGGTTTGTGAAGTAAGCATGGCCACTGGCTGCTGCTCCTCAGACTGGGGAGTGCCATAACTCCAGGTCTGTAAAACCGATCTGGCTGCAGTTTTTTAGAGAGCTTAGATGTGCTTTGTTTTTTGCTGTGTAATGACTGAATGCAATTATTTGCAAATGTCATACATTTTACTCACCGTAGAAACAATTATATCCAGCCCACGAGATAATATCATATGTCGGTTATTAATTGCCTTTTGGTAATTATTGGAGACTGCAAAGCTGAGTGCAGAAATGAAAAAAGTACTTAGCTAGAATAAGTAAAGTGTCAGAGGTATTGCTTGTCAATGTGATTTTGTTGGAGCCCCCCAAAAAAGGACAATAAACACTCTATCTCAGCCCCATCTCTCAGCTCATCGATCATTGGCAGGTGCTTTTCAGCAGAGAGCAACATGTCCTTTAGAATTAGCAGTAAGACGGAGATGGACAGGAGAAGAGTCACGTTGAAGCTCGGCTTTTCTCCTTTTGCCTCATTTATTAAAAATGAAGCCAAATCCAGGACCAGGAAATAGAACAGGGGTATAATTAAATGTATCACATAAAGCAATGGCTTCCTGACCATTATGACCTGTAAGAAGAGTCAGATTCATTAGACACAAAGAGATGTGGGAAATTGGAGGAAATCTATTACTGATCTTCATTAAAAATATTTTCTCACGCCTGGGCCCGGCCGCTCTGGCGCGGGTGGCTGCCGGCGGAGCCCACGGGCACGTCACTACAGCCCCCTCTGGCTTCTGTTCTGTGGCTGCTGGGGGACCCCTCATCTGGGGCTCTACTGAGCTCCTTCCAGGATGGTGGCGCAGTTGCCCCTGGGGTGGTCTTCCTGGGGCTCTTGCGCTCTGGGGACCTCTGGTTGTCTGGGGCCTGGGTCTCCTCCATGCCTGTTTCATACACTGGGGGAGGGAGCTATGGCTCCCCACGCCCTCTGATAAATCATTACATGGAGAAGCCTTTTGAATACAAGCGCGCACGTCCACACAGGTGCACACACGGGTGTTCACAGACACAACTTACACCTTTCCTGGCTGCTGTTCTGGAACACACTATGTGCTGTCAGTTCTGCATACTGCACAACCAATATTCAGTATTTACTGTCAACCTCTGTTAGTGCTGTGGTCCGCAGATTGGGTTGCTCTGCATTACTTTGGCTTGTTTTATTGCCTTTTGTGTTGTTGTCGTTTCCCTTTGCTTTTTCCAACAGGTGATCCAGTGGACGTGTTTTTTTGTTTCTTTCTCTTGCTGTCCCTCTTCCCCTCTGTTTTTCTCCCCCTCACTCCCCTTCTTTCTCTCTCTCCTTTTCCTGTCCCCCGATCATGTCATGTCTGTAACAAATGAAAATTAGATAAATAAATAATAACAAAGGTCAATCAAATGGATCACTACGGCAAAACCGCGATGGTCCTTTTGATAGAATAAAATCTGTTGGACATCCTTCCTGACCTTCAGACAATAATTCTGATAGGTAAAGATCCAAACGGGACATAAAAATGTGCTTTTGTTTATGTGTACTGTAGAAGTATAATTCACAGTTTCCAAGCCCACAAGTTCCCATTCTCCCTTTGTAACCATGCCAACCTCAGAGACTTTTCCAAGGACTTCATCACTGCTGAATGTTTCCAGTCTTATAGATTTCACTATGTAGACAACAAAGAGTAATTAATGATGACACAACAACTGTTCAGATACAACTCTGAATGTAAAACAATAAGTGTACCTTCAGTTAATCATGTGTAATTTACCATTAGAGGTCAAGGATGAAAATGTGATGTTACAACTTTGCGTATCAAAAGGGAACATCCTCAGGCTGAGACGACAGGTGTAGGTCAGCCGACGCTGTCCACTCGAGTACACCAACCCACTCGAATACACAGTGACCAACGGACGCTTCTGAACACTCCCAGTATCAGAAACACAGAAGGCACAAGTGGGACTTGTAGTGCTAGTAATCATAGATTTACTGACATCTAAAATAATTCTTGTACACCAATTTCCAGCAAGTACAATCCCAGGTTTATTGCTGAATCATGTCTAAAAATGTTGCTTGTTCTCACCTATTCAAAGAAAAACTGTAATTATTATATTTTAAGGTACTTTTCATAGCAGAAAGTTCAGCCCAAGGTTTTGCATTTGTATTTATTGCTGAGTTTTGGTTTCATTGCTACTTTTCTGTTTGTACTCTTTCATTCAAACTTGTTTAGTTTTTGGTTCATATTTTAATTTCATTGTTACTTTTGTAAAGACTTTCGGCTTTTCTGCTGTTTTTGTCTTTTGGCAGCTGAGGATTAACTGTCACGGCTTGGAGTAGTGAATGAAGGACCCAAATGCAGCCACTGGCTAGATGCGAGTGAGCGTTTATTTACAAAGAATGAAAACACACAAAGACGAGGATGGCGAGGACAGAACTAAGAAATTACCTGAACTGGGACAGCTAGCAAAACAACCATATAGCAGGGAGAAACACGGGATGACACGCAGGGCATGAGAACACAGAGAAACAGCAACTAATGCAGACAGACCGACAACCAGCAAAGGCAACCCCACACTATAAATACACGCACAGAGGGAACAAAGGCAAACAGGAAGGAGGCACAGCTGATCATAATTAACATAAGGAGACAAGAGACACAGACCTTCAGAGTAAAAGTGGAACCCACAGACTGAACGAGCGACACAGACTCAGGGACATGAAACAGAGCACACAGACAGGGACCCAACAAAGAAGGCACAGGAAGAAAACCTCTCAACTAGAACACCTAATCAAAATAAACATCCAATCATCAGATAATTACAATAATAATAATAAACACAAAACGCTGGGTCACCGACCCAGCACCATGACATTAAATGCCACCCAGTCCACACTGGACTGCACCCCTACAACACCTCCAATGGCTGTGTAAACATGTCATTGTGGCGTTGGATTCCACCAGGGCTGCCCTTCATCACGGACTCTGTTTACATTTATGGGAATTTCTAGAAACAGCAACGAGGTGGAGGATGTTGGGATCAGTGGTCTTGTGATTTAATTTCTCCTTTTTACAGATGATGTTGTTCTGTTGGCTCCATCAAGCCACGACCTCCAGCTTACAGTGGGGCAATTTACACTGGAGTGTGAAGTGATGACACCTCGAGTCTGAGAACATGGATATCAGCCAGAAAAGGACAGAGGTAGAGATATATCTCATGAGTGGGGGAAGAGTGGAGCGGAAGATTGATATGTGGATTGGTGCAGCATCTGCAGTGATAGGGACACTGTGCTAATCTGCTGTGGTGACGAGAGAGCTGAGTGTGAAAGCGAAGTTAGCAATTCACCATTCGCTCTACATTCCTACCCTCGCCTACTGTATATTTCTGCTCTCACTTACACTGTAGGGAAAATATGTGACCATGCATGTCGGGACCAGTGTGAAGGTGTTTACATTGGAAGCTCATTTATTTATTGAAATATTACTTACTCTTCCTCAATTCTCACATCTGCATCTGAGGCCCACAACGATGATCCTGGGGCGCTCAGATTGTCTATCCCACAAAAATCTGAAGGCATTCATTCGTCCACGCCTGGGAAAAGAGAAAATCCTGGATTTATAAAAGGCACAAGCAGGACAGAAGAGGATCAGAGTGAGCACTTAAAAGAGGCTGTGAGGCTGGGAACATGCTTCGAGACTAATAATGACATACAAGCTCTGACAAAGATGTGAGCCATAAGAGTCTGAGACTTCTCCTCCTGAAAACAGTGAGCAGCACAAATTTGTCACAAAGATTTCAATTCTGCCCAATTTAACTTTGCTCACATCTACTAGTACTCATCTACTAGCTCTGTGTGCATTTTCCTACCATTTTAAATAAATAATCCATGTCTTTGAACTATTGCTGCCCTAATGTAACAATGTTTCGCGATAAATGGGATATAGGTATGAATATTAATTCAGCAGTTTCGCAATAACGCACCCTTTAAAAAAATAAATACAACTCACTGTTAAAGCTCAATCCATGCAAAGGGGACACTTCCAAAATGCCCAACAAATACATATCCAGCTGAATGAGGGTGGCGGTGCTCCAGTCTTTCCCTGGTGGCATGTTTGCAGTGCGGTGTCTGATACGGTCAGGTTAAAGTGCTGCAAGAGAGCAGCCTAAAGTCTGACTGCTAGAAATATTTAGAAATAAAGCAAACCAGTGACCTCATGCATTTAATGGATACTATGTATAATGTAGTGCAATAACTCACCAATTAATAAAAGGAAAACTAGAGTCCTTGGAGTGCCCATTTGCGGCTGTTTACGTTCACCTGAACGTGAAGAAAATCTTCTCCACGGTGAAGCTGCTTACAGTAAAACAGAATAAAACAGTAATGTGGATGAGACCTCAATACATGACATTCGCTGTCAAATATAAATGAGCTTCTTGTTGTCCTCACGTTCTGTTGGATGGGACATAATGCTAATCACCTTTACATTATTACTGTTGTCAGCATAAAGAGATCCCCGGTTGTTGACCTGGTGGGAGTGGGTAAACTTTTAAGTGAGCAAAATGCTTATTAGAGCTGTGGACAACAAAAACAATGCAGATGAATTATACAGGATCACTATCTTCTATCTCTTTTCATCTAAATTAATCGGTCAGATCCATAATTTTTAGATTTTGCTTACTAACGACCGCTGCAGTAGATGCACATCACATAATGTGATGTAAATAAAGTTTAGACGTTGTGAATATTCAGTTTGGTATGCGTCCACACTCAAACAGAAAATAAATGCATGCTTACCTGAAATACTCACAGACAGGTTTTGCAGGCTGCAGTAAGACGTCCACCGGAGGATCATCTGCTGGTCAACGATAAATCAGTGACCTTTTAAATATTGGGGAGACGGAATGTTCCACTGTGATATGGGTGGGGCCGAAGAGCATAAGTGGCACCGTCTTTGATTTCCGGGCTCTAAATAAATCGATGATTTTTGAAGGTCTGTGTTTTCATGACACACAAATCAGTCCTTTTTCTGAATTTTGTTTCCACTCGTGCTTTCTTGCCGTGAAGTGTCTGCCTCATTATTTTTTTTTTAATTATGTTATTTTGAAGAGTTACTTCACCTGAAAATCTCCAGTGTTCCCTTTGTTTTCCTGCCTTACCATCCCCGCCGTGGGATCAATAAAGTCTTATCTTATTAGTTTCCCCTGCTTGCCCTGTGAGTGTGTGTGTGTGTGTGTTTAGTCTTGTCAGTTGTAAGTTTGACTGTTTGCCTACGCTGCTTTTTGGAGGCTTTCTGTTTTGTTTCACTTGTTCTCTGGACGTCTTTCGCCTTTTGTTCATCTGACACGGCTCCAGGTCCTGCACTTTAAAAAAAAAAAAAGAAAAAAGTTCATGCTTAAATAATTATAATCCTGACAACAATACATCTGTATTACAGTGATGTCATTGTCATCATATCAGGTTTCATTTAATGATGATTCTTTATTTATTTAGCATCATGTCTTCAGTGTCAATCATAATAACAATTCAGATCAAAGCCAATATTTGTCTGGCTGTCTGACAGCAGATTGTTTTCATATTCACTATATGGACAAAAATATTGGAACACCTACACCATCCACAGGTATGGCTATGGAGTGTGGTCTCCCCTTTGCAGCTATAACAGCTTCCACTCTTTTGGGAAGGCTTTCTGCAGGATTTCGGAGCATACCTGCAGGATTTTTTGCATCCAGAAAAAGTGTTTGATATGGTTGAGGTCATGGCTTTGTGCAAGTTCATCTGCGTCACACTCATCCAACCACGCCTTAATGGACGTTGCCTCGTGCACTGGAGCACAGTCATGCTGGAATAATAAAGAGCTTTCCCACAGAGTTCAAAATGTCCCTGTAAGCTGAAGTATTAAAAGTTGCATTGAATGGAAATAAAAAGCACAGGTCATGTTATGATCCTTCCTGCACCAAACTTTAGAGTTGGTACAGTGCAGCATTTGCCAAATCCAGACTCATCCATCAGACTGCCACATAAAGAAGCACGACTGGCCACTCCATACAAGGCATTTCAACTGCTCCAGTTGGAAACCCATCGGTGCAGTTTGTGTGCCAATGTGATTCCCAGAACTGAGTTTTCGTATGTGTTAGTGTGTGCTTCAGCAACTTTGTGCAGTCTGTCACTTCATGGCTGAGTTGCTGTGGTTCCCAAATGCTTCCACTTTGCAACAATACCACTTAAACGTGAAGTATGCTTTACACATCTGTGAGTCCACTCGGGTCCCAGTGACATAAATGTCACCATGAGATGATTAGTGTGAGGGTCCGTGCAAACATCCGCGTGTCTGACTACTGAAGTGATTCAGCGATGACTTCCTATTACACAGACTTGTGTCTGTAAAGGCAGACTGCATGGCGACGTGCTTCAATGTATACACCTGAATTCCAATATTAAGAGGTGTTAGCTAAGGAACATGCAAAATGATGTTACTTACAGCTTTCTGGATGATCCACACTCAGAGACGCCGTTAAGTTGTCTCTGTGTGGCCAATATGTTTTAATTGGGCCTGTGAGATGGTTGTATTCTGGCCAGCTGCGCTGACAAAATGACGACTTCTGAACATATGCCGTCAGTTTTAAGCTGTTCCTTTAACTCTGTGATGTATATCGAGCTAGCGGGCATGCTTTTGATCATTTCATCCATGTATATATTTGTGTCATCCAGTAGTTCAGCTGTAGCCTTAGAATCAGGGTCATTATTGACATTTTGGACAATGTTTTCACCACCCACAGGAGATTACAAAGTCCTCCCTCTCACTCACCTTGGTGTCTCTGATCACTGTTATGCTAATGCAGGGATACAGGCCCCTGGTCAAGGTCACCAAACCAGTTTGTAAGCAGGTACGTGTGTGGCCAGAAGAGTCCTCAGAGGCGCTGCAAGACTGCTTTTCCACCACAGCCTGGGAGATCTTTAAACAGGCTGCCACACACAACAACACCACAGTCCTGCAGGAATATACAGAAACTGTCATTGCTTACATCTCAACACGCATTGATGATGACACAGAGACCAGGACTATCACTGTCTGGACCAATCAGAAACCATGGCTCACAGGTGAGATCCACAGGCTGCTGAGGGTGAGAAATGCAGCCTTCAGAGCCGGGGATGAGCTGAGCCTAAGAACAGTAAGGGCAAACCTGTCACGTGGCATCAGAGAGGTGAAAAGGCAATACTCCAGCAGGATTTTGCAAAGCTTGAATGACAGCAGAGATACTCGGAGGCCGTGGCAAGGAATATAAACCATCACAGAGTATAAGTCCACTCCGCAGACCGCTGTCGGTTCCACCTCTTTACCGGATGAGCTAAACGAATTCTGAGGCACAGAACTTCACCCCAGCACAGAAGACTCCACCCCCCTAACAATCAGGTGGTGACACTATCCCTAGACAGTGTGTGGAGATCCCTTGCCAGGATCAACACACGCAAAGCCCCAGGTCCTGACAACATCACGGGACGAGCACTGAGGGCCTGTGCTGTGGACCTCACAGATATCTTCACAGACATCTTTAATACATCACTGAGCCAGGATGTCGTTCCCACATGCTTCAAAGCCACCGCCATCATTCCTGTACCGAAGAAGTCATCTCTCTCCTGCTTTAACAACTATCGTCCGGTCGCACTCATCTCCATCATTATGAAGTGCTTTCAACGGTTAGTCATGCGTCAAATTACGATGTCTCTTTCCCCCAACATGGATCCATTTCAGTTCGCATACCGGTCAAACCGCTCGACCGATGATGCAATTTCAACTGCCCTTCACTCAGCCCTCACACATCTGGACACTAGAGACTCATGCATTTGAATGCTGTTCATAGACTTCAGTTCAGCTTTCGACACGATCATTCCCCAGCACCTCACTGTGTAACTGGCTGCTGGATTTCCTAACAGGAAGACAGCAGACAGTGCGGGTCGACAGCTCCAACCTTTTCATCAAGTTTGCAGATGACACAACTGTGGTAGGTCACATCAGCAACAATGAGATCTACTACAGGAGTGAAGTTAACCATCTGGCCGATTGGTGCAGCAACAAGCTGTCCCAGAATGTGGAGAAGACTAAGGAGATCATCATAGACTTCAGGAGAACTCACACGCTGCACACCCCACTAACCATCAATGGTGCTGCTGTGGAGAGGGTAAGCAGCACCAGGTTCCTGGGTGTGCACATCTTAGAAGATCTCTCCTGGTCAAAAGACACAGCATCACTGGTCAGTAAAGTCCAACAACAACTCTACTTTTGCCACAAACTGCAGAGAGCGAGAGCCTCAACCCCCATTATGAGCACCTTCTGCAGAGGCACCGTTGAGAGTATGCTCACCAGCTGCATCACTGTGTGGTATGGCTCCTGCACTGGGTCCTGTCGGAAAAGGTTACCACGGGTAGTGAGAGCAGCGGAGAGGATCATGGGTACTTCTCTTCCCTCCCTCCAGGACATCTACTGAACCCGCCTCATCCGGAAAGCCTCTGCATTACAGGTGAGTCCACTCATCCATCCAACAGCTTCTTCAGTTTGGTGCCATCAGGAAGGAGACTGAAGAGCCTCCAGGTGAGAACCAGCAGACTGAGAGACAGCTTCGTCCATCAGGCTAAAACCAGCAGACTGAGAGACAGCTTTGTCCATCAGGCTAGAACCAGCAGACTGAGAGACAGCTTCGTCCATCAGGCTAGAACCAGCAGACTGAGAGACAGCTTCGTCCATCAGGCTAGAACCAGCAGATTAAGAGACAGCTTCGTCCCTCAGGCTGTCAGGATGCTGAAGTCACTCCCTGCTCTCACACACATGAACTCCAGTAGCCGACTTGGATCCTGTTCTTCATATCTGCCGTATCAGAATCAGAGTCAAATGCAAATTGCAGTGACTTTTAAATTATCTACACTGTGAAAAACTAGACAAACAAACAAACAAACCAGCCACTGAATCAGTGGAGATTATTAGCTTTTATGCTACTGGAGCGACAGTAGTTGAAACCCTGACCTGCTTCATCCAAAAACATTGGGTCAAAATGTAAAATGTAAAAAAAAACAATGCAGTGATTTGCAAATCTTATAGACCCATATTTTATTCACAATAGAACATAGAAAACATGTAAAATTTCATTTAAAAATATATCCGCTCATTTTGAATTTGACGGCAGCAACATGTGTGGAAAAAGCTGAGATGTGGCAACAAAAGGCTCTAAAAGTAAGCAGTACTAAAAGAAACAGCTGGTTAACTAGCTGCAGCTCCGTAACATGATTGGGTTAAAAAAAAATTTTTTTTTTAAAAAAGAGCGTCTTGGAGTGGCAGAGGTTCACCCAAAAAAATACCGTATTTTCCGGACTACAAAGCGCACCTGAATATTAGTCACACAATTTGAAATTATGAAAAAAATCCTGTTTTGTTCATACATTAGCCGCACAGGACTAAAAGCCGCAGGTGTTTTAACGTTTAATTATATGTAAGAGAATATACACAAAGGGGATTGTCAGGAAAGAGATGACTGTTTTGGAACACATCCTTTTCATTATGAGACACCACCCCATGAAAACCCGTGCGACGCGACGCAGACGTGAGCCCCGCGAGGCAGGCCGCGCAACGCGCTACTGGTGGCGGAGAGGGGAGGGTGACGGAGCGACTGCTCCCCCAGCCTCGGCGCGAGCCCCGCGAGGGCGACGGAGCGACTGCTCCCCCAGCCTCGGCGCGAGCCCCGCGAGACGAGCCGGGAGGGCGACGGAGCGACTGCTCCACCAGGGAGCCCCGCGAGCCGCCCGACCGACCCGGCCCTTAGAGCCAGACAAAAGTAGATCAAACACTTATCTCTGTCTAAGTGAAGCCAGGAATAAAACCACCACCTTAACTGTTACCCTCCAGGGCCTCTCAAAAGAACCCCAGAGGGGAGGTACCAGGTGGGATCCTGATCTCCATAATCTGGACAAAGTTTCCTGGTCCCTTGTTTTCATGATTGTAAAGGACTTATGAGTCAACCTTTGTTCAGTGAGACTTTTCTCCAACAATGTCCTGATTCGTCCTTCTACAACATAAAGCCTGAAGGTGATCAATAAAGTTGCCTTTAGAGGTAAACTGGAGCCAATTTGTGTGCAAACCTTTTTCTGAACACACATATTCTTTTTTTGTTGTCGTTTAAATGAAACCATCTTTTCATTTTAAAGCACATAAAATGTAGCCAGTCCACCAGCAAACACAGGTTTATTAAAAAGTCCCAGGGTGAAGGGGTGTGTGTGTGTGTGTGATTAGGGGTAAACATCAGTCGGGAGCTGGAAGTCTTTGAAGGTGTAGAAGGATATGTCTCCATAATCCACCACAGCTATGACCACTGGGATATCTCCACTCTGATAGGCTAGCAGCTTGATGGCTCGCAGGTCGGGCACGGGATCATCGAAACTGGGACACAGCAGAGAGGGGACCACATCAAAGACGTCAGTTTTATGAGATCACAGCACAGCGAATAGTGACCAAGTGGACCCGGCTATATTTGACTATTTTTTCTACCAGGAATTTGTCGGTCTACTTCTTCTGCAGCTGCTTGTACAGAAACTGACCCATTGGTAAGAATACTAGAAAGCCGTGCACAAGCTAGAAGTTTTAAACCTTTAAGACTTTTATTGTTATTTTACATTACTAATAAATACACTGTGACATTGAGCTTTAAACTGTGGCTAAAACACCGACAGTAGAATGATTTGCTGCTGCCTCCAATTTTGAGTGTTCCTGCAGAAAACGTTTAAATGATTACACGTCTCCAAACACAGACGTAGTGCGAAAGCACGAAAATAACAAAGCAGGAAAAAGCAGCCTGAGGATGTGAGGAGCTCACTGGATTTCTGCTGCTGCTTTATCCCAACTCTGAATAATTAAGCATTTATTTGTGGTTAGAATCTCACAAAGCACGACTCCATTCATGTCCAGCCACTGGGATGTTCATTTAATCTGAGCCAAGCATCTATTGTTTTTCCTTTAAACAAACTAATCCTGAATAAATACGCCGTCGGGCTGCGATGTGATTGCTGACCTGCACACACACATGCGTGAGTACGGTTTCCCCGGGTTGCTCTTCTTGAAGTCAGCCACCGTGTCGGGCTGGTAAACATTGAAACAAATCCTCCAATCGTCCACATCTTTTAACCTGAGAGGACAAAGCACAAGGTCATCCTGAATGACGCTGACGACGTCAGTACGTCGCCCACGGCCTTTATGGGCTGTAAAATAAAGACGGTGAAACGTGACACCAGTGAGACGAGTGAGCGATGATTTGTTTCCTAATCACAGCAAACAGACGGAGGCGGCACGTGGTCATGGCCTTATAATCAACCCAGTGTGATTATATAACCCAACGTGAAGTCTCAGATCTCACTCCAGTGAAGAAAGCAGACAAAAAAAAAACTAATAGAAAACCAAACATCTCAGTCACTGCTCAACCATAGCTACAGTAACTAAGTGTAACTACAGTAACTAAGTGTAACTACAGTAACTAAAGTATTCAGATCATGGAGACTTGTAATTTTACTGTTTCTCTGCAGGAGAAACCAGACTATACAGGTTTGCTCTGCAGGGTTGGAAAAATTTAAATGTATTAGTTAAAATACTGAAGCACACATCGTTTGTTCTGTAAGACTTTTCTGTAGACAAATCTAAAAGTTTTTAGTTCTTTTTGAGGAAACTGTGAAATCGATGACTGAGGGTCAGAGGTCAGGCTCGGTAAAAAGGGCATGTTTCTGTCCGCACTGCAAATTGACTGGAGCACATTTGCTCCATTGATATAAATTTAGGTGTTTTTCAGAAAAGCTGACTTTGGTCATGTCTGAGATTTTTAGTACCTGTGGGCTAAATCTCAAAATCCTACGTCACCTTTTTCTCCATTTATCTCGTTCACAAACTTGGGTGCCCGTCAGCCTTGTAGGACTGAAGGGTAAAAACGTCCGACCGTGCACTGAATGTGGACTAAATCTTAACAGCAGCGTTAAAAAATAACCGATCTGCTCATGTAAAACAAATCCTGGATACCTGGACGCTCCCTCCAGCAGATGAGTCGGTTTAATCACGCTGATTTTTTCCAGCAGCTCTCCTGGGGGGAGAAAAAAAAAAAAGAGACTCATATCGTACAAAACAGAAAGAAAAATAAAAGTAAAATCTCCTTCACGGTCGTGTGATCTCACCTGTGGGGATTGGCTGTGTCGGGTCATGTAAAGGAGTAACTTCCCTGTTCCACAGGTGTGCTGGTCGACCTTCACGCTTACCCTTCCGCCTCGCCATCAGCTCCTGATACTCCGCCCAGTTTCTGCACCGTCGTATCTTTAAGGAAGTCCCGTATAAATTAAATCTGATCACGAGTTCCTCTGATAACTTTGGTTTTTACAAACCTCTCTGTTTTTGTTGACGTCCCACCGACGCCTGTGTTTTTCCCTCTTCTGCTCCTTGGCTGACATCTTCACCTGCCTCAGGTTTATTTTCTGCCTCCAGGGGGCAATGTCACAGAATCCCACCTTCAAATCCCCAGGCAGCAGAGAGGAGTCTGGAGGGGCCAGGCCACTGGCGAAGTGCTCCCTGGAGGTGGAGCCCAGGTCAGGGAAAGAGATGGAGCTGAAGTTCCAGCACGAAGAGCCAGATTTAGAGCCGTGACCCGAATCGTTGCCCGAGTCCCAGAGAACATCCGTCATCCACCAGCTCCTGCCCCCGCCCTTGTCTGCTGAACTCTGGGCCTCCGGAGGCTCTGGAAGCTTTGCATCTTCCTCGCCTTCATTGCTACATTTATCCTCCTCCATCTTCTCAGTGGAGGATCCCTCTTGAGCTTCAGCACGACTACACAGAAGAAAAACTCAAATAAGACTTTCTGTATTTTTCTTTTAACAGACTGAAGTGAATTATTAAGCTTAGAAACAAAGAATTAACCAACAGTGACTTTAATCAGTCACTTAAATGCACCACGTTCATCACAGTGAACTATGAAACAAACATTAGCAGCGATTGTCCATTTTAGGATATTGGAAATCTCTAATTTGTGATATTTTGAAAGGTATTCTAAAGTCAGCTCATACTGCCGTCCAGCAGAGGGCAGCACAGCTCAGCTTTCATGTGGATAAATCCAGATTTCTCTTTGTAGCTGCAGAGAAAACTAAGAGTCCTGATATAATAATAATTTTTTTTAAATCCTAATTTTTATTGTTCAAGGCAACAGCTGAATAACAGGTTTGGTCGCTTAAATGTAGTTTCACAGAACGTAAAGCAGCTCTTTACCTGCACGTGGCAGTGGGGGTGGAGGAAGGGGCGGGGCTGATGCTGCGTTTCCTCTTCAGCTGCCTCCCTGCTCGGTCACGTGACTGCGGCAGGTTGAGCTGCCTCGCATAGGACGACGACTCAGAGCTGTAAGCACACAAACATCCGTCCACAGAAGCTGCTCACACGCGTATCTAACTTTTCCGTTCATATTTTCATAGATACACCAACGCTGCCATCCCTGATGCTCAACTGTCTTTATTATCTTAACTGTCTGAAGGGCGTGTGTTACCTGGGATCAAACCTGAGCACCACATAGCCAAGCCTCTTCAAATGCCCAAACACCTTTGTGATGAAAAAGCGTCGTTAGCTCATTTCACAGGTGACATTTTTACAGCCGTGCTGGAGTAAAAGCTGCACCTGATACTGCCGAAGGCTCACGGTGTTCCCAGACAGAAACTTCTCGTACCCGTCCTGGATGGAGAGTGGCAGGTCCTGATAAAACACCTGCAGGTTTCCCTGTTCCCATAACAACACAGACACAGGACTAACCATGTGCTCCGAGGAGGTAAACCGCGCCGATAGCAACAGGTTTAACTGCAAACTCACACACTCCATCAGGTACAGCGCTTCCTCGGGGAGCAGGCACTGCTTCCCGTTAGCGGAAAAGCCCATCGTCTGCCAGAACTTCCCCTGCGTGAGAAATAAGCAAAGATCCAGCAAAGAAGCGACTGACGAGGAGCTAACGCAGCAGCTTTATGTAGGTGGTGTTGTGACAGTGAAGCAACTCACAGCCGGAGACTGAAGCTCCACAATCTGCTCGCTGGGAATCCATTCGCCCTTCACGAGGTTTCCCCTGCGGATTAAAAGAGATGGAAGCCATCTCACATCAGGAGACACACACACACACACACACTTTATTTTGTCCAATAAAGCTGCAAATAGTGGCTGCTTTCAGCTCCATTCAAGGACAGAAAGGTAGTCAACACTGATAGTCACCCATCAATCTAAAAGCCATTTTGTCTGAGCTAAGAATGGAGCTTGTGGATGTTGAAACTCAGGTGAATATTAGACAGCCGAAATCTTACATGCACCACCAAAGCTGGGCCTGACGAGTAATCCTATGTGTAATCGCTCAAGTGGGGATGCGAGGTACTCACAGCCTCTCCACTCTCTCCTCTGAGAGGAGGCTCCAGTGTTCATTCAGGCTCTGCTCGAGTCGCTGCTTCTGCTCGTCGGAGTCATCGGGGAAGAAGTCCTTCTGTCCTCTGACGGGGATTTTGTGACTGCGGGAGCGGGCTGCGAACAGCTCAGACGGACTAAAAGGTTTTAAAGAAAGACAACATCGCTCAGCTGTTTGATGCACACGTGACCACAGTTGCTGCCACTGAAACGCTGAGAAGAAAAACCACCGCACTGCTTTTAGGTTTCACAACTGAGCCTGAGACACGAAAATCACGTGGACGCGAGCGGCTAAGATTCAGGTGTATATGAAACGAATCACTTGTGAATGTGCCGGACAT